>RJWM01011824.1:0-58559 GCA_004363535.1 Dasyprocta punctata | reverse complement strand
GAGCAGTGGTTTCTCATCTCTGACAAACTGAGGAGGCGGGATTTTCCAATAGACTCGGAGCCCAGGAACCAGTTACACCTGGAAGATATCTCTGGGAAGTGGTCATCACCTGGAAGTCCTTAATACCACCATTAAAGTAACCCACTGTAGGCAACTAACAGGTATCACTTTAGGAATTAAACTAAAAAAGAAAAGAAATGAGAAGACACCTAAACAGGTCACAACCCCAGACACCCAGTTCACCAAAAGCAAACCCAGGGGGCAATGAGGCTGGAAAATCTGGAAGCCCCCTACAAGGTTTCTTAGAAGTGATAACAAGGCAGTTGAATGAGGCTTTGGAAAAAATGAAATCAGAAATAATCTCTCAGATAACCACAGAGACTACCAAAATATATACCATGCTTAGAGATGTTAGGGCAGATACAGACAAAAAAATAAACAAGCTTAACCAAATTATGGAAGGACAACATAGGAAGCAAATGGATTCCATAAAGCAGATTCAAGTAGATATCCAGGAGATTAGAGACTCTATTGAAAGTATTCAAAGCAGATTAAGCCAATGTGAGGACAGGATCTCAGGTGTTGAAGACAGGCTCGCCTTAGTGACCAGGAAAAGAAAGATTCTTCAAAACTAGGAAGGGACCATGAGATATTAACCCAGCAGTTGCTTGATGAGACAAAGAAAAATAACTTAAGATTAATTGGAGTCAGTGAACAAGCAGGAGATACTACAAATGACATTAAAAACATCCTTACAGACATCGTGTCAGAAAATTTTCCTGGTAGAGAAAAAGAATTTGACATACAAATAAGTGAAGCATATAGAACTGCAATTAGCAATCAAAAAAAATCTACTTCTAGGTATGTCATAGTCAAGATTCCAGAAATTCAACACAAGAATAAAATTTTAAAAGCTGTTAGGGAAAAGAAACGAATCACCTATAAAGGAAAGCCCATCAGAATTACAGTGGACTTCTCAGCACAAACTCTGAAGTCAAGGAGAGCTTGGAGTGAAGTACTCCAAGTTCTAAAAGAAAACAACTTTCAACCCAGGTTGATGTATCCCGCAAAACTATCTTTCAAAATAGTGGGAGAAACAAAATACTTCCATGATAAGGAACAGTTGAGGAAATTCATGACCACTAAACCAGTACTCCAAAATATTTTGAAGAACGTTTTAGAAAGGGATGATAAGTATTACAGCTCCATGAGCCCTAATAGAAGGAATCCATTAGGAAAAAAGAAAACAACATGATAAAGATAGGTCAATACATATCAGTTTTAACCATCAATGTTAATGGTCTTAATTCAATAGTCAAAAGACATAGACTGGCAGAATGGATCAAGAAGCAAGATCTAACAATATGCTGTATACAAGAAACATATTTAATTCAAAAAGATACTCACAGACTGAAAGATAAAAGATGGAAAACAATACTCCATGCAACAGGAGCTCAGAAAAAAGCAGAAGTAGTTATTCTATTTGCTGATAAAGTTAATTTTAAGCCAAGACTGATTAAGAGGGACAAAGAAGATCATTATATATTGGTAAGGGAACAATTTAAGAGGAAGAGCAACAAATACTAGTCGACCCAGTTATATAAAACAATTATTAATCGACATGAAAAATCAAGTAAACCTTAATACAATTGTATTGAGAGACCTCAGTACATTGCTGTCACAAAAAGACAGGTGTGGAGTTCTTGGGGTCCTCTGGGTAGAGTATCATGTCATCTGAAATAAAATCTATGTATATAAAAATTAGTCGTGACAGTCAGAGAAAAAGAATTTTGAGTAAAATGCAATTTTTTCAGGGTCATCTTCAGATTTTATTTTTAATGTGAAATGTTCATTTGAAAACAAATGTTCATATGTTAACAATTAGATAATGTTTCATGTCTGTATCTTTTGTCTTAAATAATTTTTGGGAATATCCAATATGCTGATGATTGTTGCTATCTTGTTGGTTGGGGTGAAACTGTTAGGTTTTGATTTCTTGTTTTCCTTTTGTTTAAAATAAAAAAAAAAACAAATAAAAAAGCACTTTATTTTACCTAAACTGCTAAAGTGGACTGCTTTTGTTAGTGTTCAGTGTAATGAAAAATCTACAAAGCTGTTATAAAAAATGCTAGCATTTCATAAAATCATTAAAAATTACTTACATCAATAGAGTCATTAAGATACATGTTTAAGGGGTAGTAAGATAAAATTGTACAGATATAATTTCTGCTCAACAGATTTTCCTGTGATGTGACAGGCTAACTTTGAAATTTATAAGTAAGAGTTAAGGATCAAGATCCTGGGAAGACAGTGGATAGGGTAGATGGGTCTTGCCAAGTGGAATACTGATGCTTCCTGTGAATCCATAATGATATGCTCATTGTGATATAAGCAAGAGTAGACAAATGGATCCATAGAACATAGCAAAGAACTCAGAAATAAGCGCAGCATGTATGGAAATGATACATGATGCAAATGATGTTACAGATTCCTGGGAAAAAGAGTGTTCAAAATCATTTTATGGAGAAAATTGAAGTGAAATTTCCTCACATCATACCCAAAATTTAATTCCAAGTTTTAAAAACCAACATGTGGAAGAATAAATTTTTCAAATAATGAAGTAAAACTTATTTAGAGATAATGTAGATTCACATGCCCTTGTAATAAATAATACAGGGATCTCATATATTCTTTATCTCATTCCCAGTGGTAGTATTTTGTAAAACTATAATACAGTATCCCAATAAGGGCACTGATACTGATATAGTCAAGATAAACAATATTACATTGCCACAAAATTCCTTTCTGTTGTTCTTTTATAGCACCAGAAACTCCCTCCCCTCTAAGCCCATCTCTCCTGTAATGCCTGTTCTCTACTTCCAGAATTTTATCATCCAAGAATGCTATGGAAATGAAATCATATGCTATGTTACCTTTGTGAATTGGCTGTTTACATTTTGTGTAATCCCCCTCAAGAGTCATTCAGGTTGTATGAATCTGTAGTTTGTTCCTTTTCATTGCCAAAAAATATTCCATGAGATACATGTACTATAGTTTGCTTAGTGATACAGCAGTTAAAAGACATCTATAGAAACCGGGCATGGTGGTGCACTCCTGTAATCCCAGCACTTGGGAGGCAGAGGCAGGAGGATCGTTGCAACTTTGAGACCAGCCTGGGCTACAAAGTGAGCCCAAGTCCAGCCTGAACTGCATCGTGAGATCTTGTCTCAAAAAGACAGAGAAAGAGAGAGCGAGAGGGAGAGGGAGAGGAGGAGGGGGAGGGGAGAGAGAGAGAGAGAGAGAGAGAGAGAGAGAGAGAGAGAGAAATCTGTAGAAACTGTGTGGTAGCAAATGCCTGTAATCTCACTGTTTGGGAGACTGAGGTAGGAAGATTACTAGTTTACAGCCTGGGCAATTTAGGGACTTGGTGATGCCTTATCTCACAATAAAATTAACAACAACGTTAAAAAGTATACTACTGATAGCTAGTGCAAGGCCCTGGGTTCAGTCATCAGTATGGAAGATGTGTTTCCAATTTTTGGCTATCATAAATAAAAATGCTATGAATACTTACGTCTAGATTTTCATGTGATCATAACTTCACTTATTTAGGTAAATGTTCAAAAGTGCAGTTTCTGGGTTCCATGTGGCTGCATGTTCAGTTTCTTAAAAAAACCAACAACCTTTTTTCCAGAGCAGCTGTACCATCTTAGATTTTCTCAAAAAATATGAGTGATCCAGTTTCTCCTTTTCAGTGTTTGATATCACTTCTTAATATTCTGTTCTGTTAGGTGTGTAGGAACATCTTATTGTCATTTTAATCTTCCTAATGGTTAATAAAACTGAATATCTTCTCATGTACTTATTTGCATCTATATAAACTCATTGATAGAATGTCTATTTATATCTTAGACTATTTTCTGGAGTGTGGATTCTTTTACTATTACATTTTCAGAGTTCTTTATATGCATACTAGTACTATTTCTTTGTCAACACATTGTTTACAGATATTTGCCCCAGACTATATCTTATCTTTCCTTCCCCCAACATGACCCTTTGCAGAGTAATTCCAAAGATTTTTCTTATTTCTTTTCTGGAAATCTGATACTTTTCTGTTTTGCATTAGAGTCCATGATCCATTTTGAATACAGTTTTCTGTGAGGTATAGGTATGAGATTTAGGTTGAAGTTTCTTTAGTGTTTTCCAATTATTTCTGTTTCCAAGGTTGAAAAAATAATTATTTTTTCTTGCTGTTTCTCTGTCAAAATTTATTTGAGGATATTGGTGTGGATCTGAGTTTTCTATTCTACTCCATTGATTTATGTGTCTAATCTTGTGCCAGTATCATTTTGTAGCTGCCCAGTGTGAAGTAGTTGTGTAGTTCTATGTATTTTTGTATCAGGTAGAGTGATTCTTATTTTATTCTTATTTTCAGGATTGTTTAAGCTATCCTGATTTTCATATCTTTTTACATACATTTTAGAAGAAGTTTCTATTATGACTACAAATCTTTCAAGGGTTTTGGTAAGAATGACATTAAACCTATAAATTTTGGCATAATTGACATCTGTACTGTGTTGAGTCTTTCAGTCCCAAAACATGCTATACTTCTCTGTTTACATCTTCTTTGATATTGTTTATCAGTATTTTATAATTTCCAGCATACCTAACCTGTGTGTGTTTTGTTCAATTTATATCTTAGATATTTCATTTACTTTGTGGTCATTTTTAATGAGATTAGTTTCAATTTTTTTCATATTCATTCATTGCAATTCAGAAATGTGACTGACTTTGTATGTTGGTTCCGTAGCCTGTGACCTTGCAGAACTCATTTATTTGTTCCAGGACTATTCTTGTAAATTTCTTGGAATTTTCTATGTGGTCTATGTATGATTTCTTCCTCTTAATTGTTGCTTCCTTTGACTTTCCTTCTTTTTGTTGTGCTCATATTTTATATTTTTCCTTCTGCTGTTCCTTATTTTTGCTTTTATTTCTTCCTTTCTAATCATTATGCATTTTATGATTTTAATGTTTGCCTTGATTCATTGCAGGGGCTACAAGTTCTATTCTTATGTCAACTATTAGCAGAGTATTAATTCTAGTGATGACAGTAGATATACTTGCTTTGCTCTGGATCTAAGAGTGAAAGCATTTATTCTTTTCCTATTAGGTATGACATTAGCTTTAAGGTTTTTGTATATACTCATTATCAGGTTGAGGCAGTTCCTCGCAATCCTTAACTTGTGAGCTTTTACTGTGAATGAAACAGTGTTTAAACATTTTTAAGAAACTTTCAGAGAATATCTTTATCATTTAAGAATAGAGAATAATTTCAAAAACATATCATAGGAAGTGCAGAATACATAAGAATGTCAGTATGTTGAGAATGGTCAAGTGGAGTAATTTTGTTCATCAAAATATTATCACAAATTGAGTACAAAATGAAGCCATAGTGTTTTCTGTTTCAATAATTTTATGTTGCAGTAAGGGACTTATTATGAGGATATGTGAGGACCTTTAAAGTATCAATAATAAAAATATAATTAGGCCAGTAGGGAAGCATTCAAGTGACTTTTTGAGCAAGCATTTCACTGAAGAGGAAAGTTAAATGGTAGAGAAAATATACTCAACCTTACTGGTAATCAAAGAAATGCAAATCGAAGCTTCAAAAAGCTACCATTTCACAGTGCCTGCACTGACAAAATCTAAACATTTTGATGATACTAAGTTTTGCTGAGAATATGAACTAAGGGAAAAAAATATTTACTACTAGCCGAAATGCTTGGCAATTGATTTAGAAAACAAATTTGTCATTACTTAACAAGTTTAAGTTACACATCCTTTTGTCTTAACAATTCTAACTCTCAGTGTATGGTCCTAGAGAAACTGTTGCATGAATAGTTTAGCTAAAAGTAGAATTGTTTGTTATAATAAGATAACTGCAAACAACATAAGAGAACAGTAGCTTAACAAATCACAGTATATTTATACAGTGACATACTTTGAGTCTCATAAATAATATTAAGAGGTAAAAGCATGTCAGAGAAGAATACATATACACGATTCCATTGAATAATGTGAAATCAAGCACAAAATAGGTGGTATGCATCTATATGTGGTACAAATATATAAAAAGTAAGGAAATAATTCACAAAATACAGCAAATGATAATTGGGGATTGAGGTTGGAGAGATGGAGGGATGGAATAGCTTGGAAAAGATTTTTTCTCAAGCAAGAGCTGGATACTAGAGTGTTCATTTCATTATAAATCATTAACCTGTACTTGATTGTTATAATGTTTCTTTGCATGATTAATAGGCATAATTTTTTAAAGACTGGAATGGCTCTTTTGTATGCATTAGCTCCAGAATAAAGCTGTTACAGTATTTATTTTAAGGAAATAAGAAAATCAAAACCATCAGGTTTTATATTGATCTTATTATTATCTAAATAAGGCTAGTGACTTATTTACTGTCAATTTCTCTTTCCATGAGTTTGTTACTTTTGCATTTTTTGTTTGAATCAGGAATCAAACTCAGGACCTTGTGCTTGTCAGGCAGGCACCCCGCCGCTGAGTTATACCCTTGGCCCCTACTTTTGCGTTTTTAGTGGACATAATTTTTAAAGACACCTGAACTGACATTTTAATGTATTAATTTCAGGCTTTGCCTTCAGTTATGTAACTTTTCAAATATTGCTTCAAGACTATTGTCCTATTACACTAATGAATGGCTACATTGAGAAAATGAACAGTACAAGTTGAGCATCCCTAATCAAAAAATCTGAAATCTAAAATGCTGTAATACCCCAAAACTTCTTTGAGAGGTGGTGATATATGATCCTACAAGTGGAAAATTGCACTGCTGACCTTATGTGATGGGTTAAGTCAAATTGCAAGCACACTCTAAAAATATTATATATAATTAGCTTCAGGATATGTATATAAGGAATGTATGAAGCATAAATTAATACTGTGTCTAGACTTGTGTACTGTCCCCAAGATATCTTATTATCTATATGCAAACTTCCCAAAATCTGAAAAATCTGAAATCTAAACACTTCTGATTCCAAGGATTTCAGATAAGGAATATTTAACCTGTGTAAGAAGTGAGATTATTGCAGTATAGTTTGTTTGTAAGATACTGCTGCATGCTCTGGGAGTAGTTTTTTGGATTTTCCTGATGTAGCAGGGTGGTGATTATTTTCTACAAATTTGGTAGACTTAATTTACATTCATAAATGTGTTTTGCACGTTGTTTCTACTGCTTTCATAGGTCAACCTTTTTGGCAGACCATGATCCCTTTTGAGCTCCTTAGCATTTTTCTCTGGAATGTCTTCAGTTTTGTGAAATTTCTGTGCAGATTCAAGATCACCTGCTTTAGGAAACTGAGGAACTTCAAGGTGACATTGGACTTTGATAATTAAGTTAAAGCAAAGAGTATTTTTCCTCCCTCCCTATAAATGATGAAACCAAATTTGACTTAAATTTGATTTAAAAAAATATTTACTTATCATCTACCAGATAGGGCTACACAGTGTTCATGGCTCTGGGCATATAGCAAAGGACAAAGCAGATATTACTACATCACAAAAGCAGACCAGGAGGTACATTTAACTGGAAAGTCTCCTATGCAGGGCTACACGTATCTTGAAGAGGAAGATTTTACTTGTTCTGTGACCTAGTTTTTCTTCAGCATATTACAACGGCTGGCACATTAACGTGCATTTGATAAATATTTATTATTAGTCATTACTGTTAAGACTTCGATATACGTTTGTTGCATGAACATATGAATGTGTCCTAAAGCCACACAGCTGGCAGTTGGCGAAGCCAGAGTTTGAATCCATTCTATTGACAGCAATGAATACAGTTGCCATTGCCTATGAGTTTACCAGGGCCCTTACTCAGTCCTGCATCATTTCAATTACTACTCACAAACTCCTTAGAGAGAGATATTATTATCCTTTTTAACTGATGAGGGTTTTGAGTACCAGAGTCCATAAGTGTCTTGCCCAAGATCACCCGCTGCTTCTGTCTCCTTCAAACCCTAAACTACTCTGTGCTCAAATCCTGCTCTATTCACAACCCTTGTAGTGGTGGTGCCAGGGTATCCTTGGCGGCCTACATGGGAGCCGTTCTGTTGATTAACTCACTGGGTCCCTGGGTGCCAAGCAATCCATTTGGCTGATTTTCTCTCCCTACTGAATTGACTAATTTGTTTTACAGAATTGACCACATTGGCCAGTTATTTTAATGGTAAATTAAATTATGTTTGTTCATTTTTTTTTCTTTAACTAAGTCTCCAACTGCCAGGAACCTGCCTATGTGCTAAGGGTGAGACACATCTAAATTGTTGTCTAAGGACAGACACTTATTAATTAGGAAATATTGGACATGTACTTAACTTCTCTAAGTGTCAGTTACCTTATCAATGGAAATGAGATGATACCAATTCTTGCCTAATCTGGTTACTGCCAGTGATAAAAGAAATGACTGCTTAGCTCCTAACACAATGCTTGATTTTTAAGGAATTTTGTTATGCAGTAGCTGCTATTATTGCATTTATCAGTGTTAATGTTAACCTTAAAATCTAATTTCAATATTATCCTTGTTCTACAGTTTTCACTGACCTCTATAACCTAGATCATTTAGCTTCCTTCAAAGGAAAGCAGAGTAAATTACTTGCTCCTCATTGGATAATGCTTCTTCCTTATGGAGTTTAAATTGTATTATAAAAATTGGCTCAAGTCTCTTATTCCCTATCCTCTCTTCTAATTATAGGCACTTTTAATTTAAGTTCATTCATCTTTTCGCTACCAGCCTTTCATTGTGCTTAACATATCAGGGCTCCATGGAGGTTGTTGAATTGAATGAGTAGGTCAAATGACTATTCATAGTGAGTGGATAGGTCCATTCTTGCTGGTATGTCATTGCTGATGCCATTGATGGCATTACCTTAGTTTTCATATGTGTAAAGACAAAATAGTCTTGACCTGCATCTCTTGCTTTCTATAAGATTTTCACTATCTATATGAAATCAATTTTAATTTTTGTACTCTTTTTAAAAGCTTGCTAGTGCTATATTATATCCCTTTTTCTTCTGCCATTTCTGCCATAGGGCTTTATGAAAAGACTTACTTTCATTTAAACTTGTATTTCCCACATCATTTTAAGGTATACATTGTACTCTTCCCCCCATCATGAATACATTACCATTTTACTCTATCATTATGCTGTCAATCTGAAAAACCCTTGAGAAAGAAAGAGAGTCCTTATTTTAAATAGGCCTGATACTTTGCTGAAGAGGTGAGTGCACTATCTACAATTCTATTCTTGTCAAGAATAGGCTTTTGAAATTTTGAAGTGAAGAAGTGAAATTTCATAGAGCTACCAAACCATGAAAGATCTAGGGAAGAATAAAAGAAGAAAGAAGGAAAAAACAGTAAAAATTCAAAGACATTGCCAATTGAACAGAACTTACTGTAGAGTTCTGGAGAAAATCTTTGCCTTATTCTGAATAGCTCATTATTCAACAAGGCATGTTCTGAATGGCCAGAATGAGATAAAAAACATGGAATTCATCCTAAGAAAAAATTGTAGTTGAAGGTCTCTAAAGATCAGGTAATCATGCCATTACTAGTGGTCATGAAGTATAACATTTTTTGTTTGAATTTTTTGATGACAGTGATAGAGATTGGAATGTCAGCTGGATCAGAGTAGAAAAAGGGGACCATTTAGTAAGCATTCTCAGATAAATACTTTGCAAGTTGTAGTAAGAGGTTGTTCCTCTGCTGCCAATGAAGTTTGGATGAGACAATTCACTTGAAGAAAAGCAAGAGAGATTTATGTTAGGATTCAGACGAATTTCTGCTTTCTGAGATCCTTGAAAATGTTATTAAGCAGATTAGGATTTGCCCCCACAAACAAGACTGCAGAGTTTTCCAAGATTCCAAATCTTTAGGAAGGGTTTCTAGGGACAGCACTACCACAGTCCCAGGTGCTCTTTGGAATAATCTGACCTGATTCACAAAGGAAGCATATGGAATTTCATGGACTTCTGACTTTACATAAAAAGGTGGGTGGCAACCAGGCAGGGGAATAAATCAGTTCTTTTGCAGATGGGAGCTCAGACCAGCCCATTTGCTTCATAATTGTGCAAATGCCACAGCAAATGATAAACTGCAGTTAACTCTTTTGCCAACTATGCAAAGAATTAGTACTTTTTCTTGAAACTGAATGTTCTTTTGACATGAAAGAATTGATTAGGTTAAAGTTTCATATTGAAGATTGGGGTGGGGGAAAAATCCTTTAAGCTGCTTCCGTGAAAAATCTCAATCAACTGAAGCTAGCTTTTGCTTTGCAAAACTTTGACATATGTCCCTTGACCTTTACCAACTACCCTTTCACGTTTGACACTTAACATTTGCTACCTGATTAAAATTCAGCGTTAATTAATTTCAACATTATCAGTTAAGTTATATTTAGCTAAGAACACTCACTTTTGTCTTTTGTGAGTAGCATAGCAGTATTATTACAAAGAGGTAGTCAGGAGGGCAACAGAGATAGGAGAAGAGAAGAATGATTCAGTGTGTAGATAATTGTTTCGAGTGAAATTTAGCTTGGTATTTTTGTTCCTGTCCTCAGTAGAACTGAGATTTAGCACCTCCCGCTGGCATTTAGCCTCCACCCCCACGTAGAAGGAGGCTGTGCTGTGTGGATGCTGAGAATGAACCACACCAGAATTAAATTATAGCACAGTTCTAACACTGGCAGGAGTTTTCTCTGGCCAGCTCTTGGGTACAAACCTGATGATCCCAAAAAGAGAGGCAAGAGCATTCCTAAAAAAGATTGCCATATGGGGTGGCATCCTCATCGATGAGGGACGTTAACATGATTGTATAAACAGCATGGCCCCAAAACAGTGACCATTCTCAAAGTAAACAGTCGAAGCCAGAATGTTTCAGCATAGCAGAGTTACATTTCTAAGGTTAAAAACATCATCCATGAAGTTGTCTTATTAATGACATCCCATAGTGTGACCAAAGAGTGCCTTAGAAATAGATAAAATCCAAGAAACTTGACATTTTCTTCCGAGTTTTTCAGCTGAGAAACATTTTTATTGTCTTCTCTATTCCATGTGTTTTTGCTGTTTTGATGGGAATGTGGATAGGCAAATCCTGCTTCTACCTAAAGCTCAACATGCTATAGAACCATTATGGTCTTTGGGGTGTTGGCACAAAATCATGGCCCATAAGTTCACTACATCAGTGAAATACCTATGTTTCTTTCCTGCTCATACAAAGCAGTAAGCAAGAGGCTCTCCAATTGGTTGACAGAGCAAGTGGAACAAAATTTATATGTAAATTGTCCATGTATGGATTGTTGAAGACCTAGTAGTAGACATTGGCCTCCTTGTGACAGTATACCAGGTATCCCTCAGTTGTTTACACAAAACAAAGCAAATAAAATTTATAAGCATTTTCATTTGTGTATCACAAAACATTTTACCATCAGTAATTCAACTTTTATGTTCCAGAATCTGGCCCAATGCCCTCAATTCATCCTCTACCTATAGTGGAGGGAGTTGGAGCTCTGGCAGATTTTGTTTTCCTGTCCACTCCCTAGAAAATATCTGCCACCTCCAGTTTGTAGTGTCAGCAGTCAGGTGACTCAACATCAAACTACAACTCATTAGTCAGGCACTGCTAGAATGCCTCTGGATTGGTACCTGGCCTTAGGTCTTAATTCTGAGCCAAGTCTACTTTTGTTCTTGATGGGACACCGAATGCATATATGAGACCATGTGAAAAACCAGCACGCTAGGACGAGGTCTCTGGATTGTTCTTAGTTGTTTTAGTTTCCCCACCCCATAATAGTGAGTCTTATTTCTGAAAACTGGTATTATGATTAAAGCTTTACTGCCATTGAAAATATCCCTGATTTAACCTGCCTGCTCTAGCCTCTGGTTTCCCTGTCACCTGGCCCTGCTCAAATGCCTGTCTCAGTAACCCTCTCTCCTCCCACCTCCATCAGTCACTGGGCTTTCTGGACACTCTGACTCTTTTCACCCTGGACTGACTGACTCTTGTGGTGCAGATTTTACTCACATCCCCCATGCCCTCACACTTCATTTTGTCTGCAGTTGACCTTAGCCAATCCTTGCCTTATGAGGTAATCCAGGAGGAAGCTGAGCTTTGACATCACAGGAACATGTGTAAATAAGATGGGTAAATCATCAGTTACATGTATTTAGGAACACATAACTTTTCTTTTAAAGTGTGGGAAGATTTTATACAAATATAGCTTTGTAGTCCTGGAGTCTTTTTACTCTCTTTTGGTTTCATTTGAGAGATGATAAGAGGATACATAGTCACTTCAAATATGTATTTTCAAATGAAAAACTTAGATATATTTTTCTTCAGTGTTAACCAAATAGGTATCTGTCCATGCACCTTGAGACTGAAAATTTTGTAAACTTTTTTCTCTGTTTTTCTATTATAAGGTGTTGCACAATGGCCTTATTATGGAGATGAACCATCCAACAGTGGGGAAGATTTCAGTCCCAGGTTTGAACATTTTTATTACTTTTCCTAACACTTTTCTTCATTAATTGTCTATTTGCTGTCTCCTGCAAGTAGCTGAGAATTCCCTAAAATAACTTATCGAGACATTATCCAAATTTACAATTTGGATTGAAAGAGGGTGGGAGAAAAACACGCTTGTCAGAAGGAAAGCCAAGACCACAGGGCTATGTCTTAGCTTTAAGGAATGTCTAATTGCCTCAGGGACAAAACATGTTCACATTTCCTCATTCCAGTTTGTGATATTTTGTATGCCCAAAAGTATACGACAATATTATCATCAGATGGATAATAATAAATAGGAAAATATTTTTTTTAAAAAAGTGTGGCTATTTCAGATTGAGAAAGAAAAACAGGCAAGATAGAAGCAGTCATTTTCTTCTATAACTATGGATTATGGTATAGATTTTAGCTCTGCAAATCAGGAAACTAAGTGTTTTAATTAAACCCAGAATTGATTGAATTTTTGTAAGTTGACTCATGCCATATAAACCTACCCGAGACTGCTGCTTATGCCAATGCCAACTCTTTAACCTCCAATGGGGACTCTCTTTCTGATAGCTGGGAGCTGCATGCCCACTCTCAGAGCGTCCTGTTGATCAGTTCTCATGACCGAGCCAGGATCAATTCCACATCCTCACTGACTTCACATCTCTGGTGACTGCAGCGTTATTATCCCTCAGATCTGTTGTTTTCCCCTCCTCTGGGCCATGCTTGGAAAGCACCCCAGGTTCCTGTTCATTGTGTCCTTACTTTCAACACGATCTACAAACCATTTTTCTTTTTTTTTTAATATAAGGCAATGGAATTAGCTAGGACCTAACCTTCATTATTGTTTTCCTGAAACTTCTTCCTGGTCACCTTGGTTGGCATTTGGGTATTCCTCAAACGCCTCAGTCACCCAGGTCAAATGATGTAAGGCATTTACATCTATAGGTGTCTAGTCTCGTTGTTGAGTAACTGCTGTTCTTAATTTCATTCTAAATGTAATCTAATTCTAAAATGTAGGGTCAGCTTGTTGATAATTTCCCCCAAACAAGTCAGACTGTGATCATTGACAGGCAAAAGGCTAAGAAGAGGGAAGTATGATGGACAGAGCACATTGAAAGGGAAATTACTCATGTATAAGGGTATAAAGGACTTATTTGTTTGTTTATTGAGACCAGGGTTTGAACCCAGGACTTTTGCACTGAGCTACATTCCCAGGGATGTTTTCTATTTTTATTATAAGACAAGGTCTTGTCAAGTCCCTGAGTTACCAGGTTGGACTTGAACATGTGATTTTCCTGCCTCAGACCTCCCAGAGTGCTAGAGTGGCAGGTGTGTGCTGCGGCACCCGGGTGAGATACTGTATAGTGCAGAAAGGTAATGGAGAAAACTACTTGCTAAATGCTAAGAAGTCCATTCATTCATTCATTTATTCATACCACTGAGCATATGCTATGTGCTAGGCATTACTTTAGGTTTTAAAACTGAACCAGATAGCCTGAACCCTGTCCACATGGAGTTTTTACTTAATGGAATTTCAACTAACATGAGCACCAACAAATGTTTCTATGACTGCAAAGGAAGGATAGAATAGTGTGCTCGCCCCAGAGAATTATGGGGGCAGGTTGGGAACTTGGGTAGTTTGAGTGAGCAGAGGAAGCTGGCCCGTGAGGGATAGGGGGAGAGTATTGCAGGCTGTGGGACCAGTGTGTGAGTAGGCCCAGGGGTGGAGAGAGCAGGTGTGGATTAAACCAGTACAAAAGAATTGTGTGGAGTGTGGGGCAGGACTGAGGCTAAAGAGGTTGGCAGGGCCTGAGGCCCCACTAGGCCTGGGCCAACCCTGATGTTAAGTAGGAGAGCAGACTCTCCCAAGCTGTAACTTAGAGGAGGAGTCAAGTTGGGAAATTCTTACAGGAGTTCAGTTGATGCTCTCTTAAAATAGAATCATGGAGGTCATAAAGAGAAGGACATGGTCAGAACCAAAAAATGTAAGCATAGTGCTTTCATTCTGAAAAGACTTTGAAGAGCACTTTCTAGTAGTTGTAAATTTTTCAATAGTAGATCTGATTTTCCAAATCTTTCTTTGATACCTAAAATAGGTCAAAGCAGCCAGGTTTGGTGGTACACATCATAGTCGTAGCACTCTGGGAGGTTGAGGCAGGAGGATTACAAGTTCAAGTCTAACTTGGGCAACTTAGTCACTTTGTGACACCTAATCTCAAAATAAAAAATAAATGGGACTGGGGATGGAGCTCAGTGTGATGGTTCAGCACAGATAGGTAGGTAGATAGATAGATAGATAGATAGATAGATAGATAGATAGAAAGGGAGATAAGATAGGTCAAAGCAGAGTTTTCCTGAATGATAGCTTGGCACTCCATCTCTGCAGCTTTCTTCCTCTGTCCCTACTGTACCATGATTCTGCAAACTTCTTTCTTTGGAATCATAAGCCCCAAACCACAATTCAGGAACCTTTGATCTAATATAACCCCACACGTTACAGATGGTGTTCTATAGAATCATTGGAGTCCCCTGTGTGTTAGAGGAAAGGATAAACATGTAAAAGTCAGTACAATTGTGAGCCTGACAGTGAGATGGTGTTCTATAGAATCATTGGAGTCCCCTGTGCGTTAGAGGAAAGGATAAACATGTAAAAGTCAGTACAATTGTGAGCCTGACAGTGAGACAAAAAAATCAGGGGGAACCTAGAATGAATGCACTGGCTGCAACACTATCTCCGTCATTCAGATGTGAATGTACTGGGTTTTCAGGGTAGAGGAATGAAAAACCAATGTCAGGAAAAGGGAAATGTTTTCAGATTTCTAAAGGGGAAGAATATCCCTGTTGTTCACTCTCATTTGAAGACATGTTGTCACAATAACGCTGTGTAAGAACCACAAAATCTCAAGGGCATTAGGATATTATCACATAAGTGTGGATCAGTTGGGAGATGCTGATACAGATGTGGCTTGGCTGGGTGGCTCTGTTGGCATATCTGCGTGTCTGCATCCCTGCTGCTGGCTAGCTCGGCTCTGCTCCGGTGTCTTTCCCACGCTCATGGCTGAAGAACCCACAGAAAGCACAGAGTCTATTAAGATGTTGGAGTAGAACAAGCAAGCAAGCAAACCTTTCTGCCTACATTCCGCTGGCCGGAGCATGTGATCCATTTAAAAACATGCTTCGATTACATGGAGAAGGGCATGAGCAAGAAGTTAATAAGGGGAACCATAAATTCAGTTTATATGATAAAAGTCTCAGCTCAGCTCTATAGCAGGTCCCCCCTCCACATACTTTAACTCTCTTTGGAAGATTTCTTTACGTCTCTCTCATTTCTGTAGAGCTTTGGCATTGGTTTGATATGTCTACCTTATTGACTTATGTTCTTTCTCAAGATTTATCAACAGGAGAATTCTCCAATTTGTGATGAAATGGATGTTGCTAGATTATCTATGGAATTAGAATGTGAGTCTTTCTCTCTCTTTCTTGTGTGTGTGTGTGTGTGTGTGTGTGTGTGTGTGTGTTTGAGACAGGGTTTCGCTATGCAGATCAGTCTGGTCTTGAACTCACTTTGTAGCCCAGGTGATCCTCCTGCCTCTGCCTCCTGAGTGTCAGGTGACTCTTGAGGGCAGTATTGTGGATTCCTCTTGAAAGGGGAGTGAGAATTCTTTTGACAGTTGTCACATAAGAAGATGCTACTGCATCTCTTAATTTAGTGTATTCTAATAAGAGACCTCTTAGGACAAGAGATATTTATTAGTAATTAAATTCACTTTTTTTCCTGAGGACTGCTATTCAGCTTTGTTTACTTGTGATAGTTCTACCTTTCTTTTTAAGGACTGTGCCCATTGAAGACCTCATGAATGTCATAGATGTAACTGAAGTTCCCCTAGAATGCTCTCATAAGTCTGCCAAAGTGGAAACACAGGGTGGAGTTTAAGGTCACTTTGGACTACGCCATTTCCTGGTTATCCACCAGCAATACCTTTTGAATTCACTAAGTGTAGCCCTATCAATTTACACATAAATATGTGTATTTTCACATTTATAGTGAAAATTCTTATGAAATATTGCTAGATTCTATTTATTTATGTTTCCTTTGTTTTTAACACATTTCTGTGACCTGCACAGTTGTCTATATGTTGCGCTTTTTGCCTGAAGTATTTTGCATCTTAGTAATTTATGAAAACTTGTCTTTTAAAGAATAGCAGCCATTCTTATGCAATTTTGATAGCACCCCTCTTTCAAACTATAGGAGTCCACATAGAATTACCTTACATTAAAACTCCTAAGCAGGAGTCAGTTGATTGATAACCAAAAGGTACTAATCAACTAATGTTTAATACTTTAAATTATAGTACTTTCAATTACTTCTTTAAAACCCTTTTAGATTTTAAAATAATAGTTTTAATCATTATTTCAGTAATTATAATCATTACCAGTATTAAAACTGAGCATGATCTAAACCACCTTCTTTATTAATTTATATCTGTTGCAAATATTCCCTTTTCATACCATCCCCAGTCACATTTTTTATTAAAGGATTAAAGAAGAAATGCCATTTGTGCATCTAGATGACATAGTTAAAGCCTGTAAAGTAGTTAATGTCCATCAGTTATCTCTATAAGTTGCTGCTATGCTACTACTATTGTTCTTAATTTTATGTATTGTTTGTTAAGGTTCTCTGTCATTTAAGCCTTAGCACCTGGTATGCAATTAATGATGAAAAGAGACTAAGAAAAGTTACCAATGGGAGTATAAATACAAACAGATGTCATATTTCTCTTTGCCAGACTTATCTATTCTGGTGTTTTAAGAGTTCTCAGTGAGGGAATAGCTCACTATTATTTAGAAAATGTTCAGTTAGAAGTATTGGCAGAATAGGTACAATGCACTAATTCAGTCATAATTAACTAATATAACTCAAACACATACCCTCTACCTATAACTAAATTAAGTAACTTTGTTCTGTACACTATGTAGTATGATTGAAATATACAATGAATGATTAAATTGAAAAATTTATTACTGTAAAAAACACATTGCAGTTAATCCCCCTCAAAATGTTCCCCCTCTCTTTGAACCCACTTGTCCTGGTGGTCTTGCCACTTTCTGAAGTAGTAATGGAAGTCCTCTTTCATGAGTGTGTTCAGAGGTATGATAAAAAGATACAGTGAATACTGCTGCCAAGTGCCATCCAAAAGAAAAGCAGCCTTGCAAAAATATTTCATTGTGTCCCCATCCACCTTATCCAATAGATCTGACACCATGTGCTTTCAGACTCTTTCCCAAAGTCAAAGTGACAGGAAAGGTAAATGTTTTGAATCAACTCAAAGCATCCAGTCAGCTAAGAAAGCACAACTAAAGACCCTCATGAAAGAAGACTTCCAGAACTACTTCAGACAGTGACAAGAATGGTGGGATAAGTGTGTTTGCAGAGAGGGCCCATCTTTTGAGGAGTATTAATCAATTTGTTTCTTTTATTGTACTATTTTGTATTTTAAAATTTAAATTCACTATGTGTTTTCATCGCACCTGGCATGTAAGTTCTGGGAAGAAAGCTGAAAAGGCCTAGTACCTCGTGGGGGTTGTGGTTTTCGGGGACGGCAGGTATGAAGAATGTTTTTGGAAAAGACAGGAGTGTTTCCATGGAGAACCAGAGGTGACAGCAGTATGTTCAGGGAGCACAGACCAGGGAGACCTCACCTAACGTGTGGCTGATGAGTTTCCCTGAGAGGTGAGGTGAGATACTACAACAGTGTGTGTGTGTGTGTGTGTGTGTGTGTGTGTGACAGAGGACCTGAGAAAATGCTCAGATGGAGGAAGTGGGAGGGGCAGGCTCAGAGTTATCCTGGAGAGGGAGCCAGAGGCCAGATGAACATGATCTGAAATACAGCTAAGGACCAAGT
This sequence comes from Dasyprocta punctata, assembly GCA_004363535.1. Taxonomy (NCBI): domain Eukaryota; kingdom Metazoa; phylum Chordata; class Mammalia; order Rodentia; family Dasyproctidae; genus Dasyprocta; species Dasyprocta punctata. The sequence continues at coordinate 40,082 of RJWM01011824.1, read as the reverse complement.
TAAAAACTAATCCAAGATTTCTAAACTGTCTCTGCTGAGGGCTCTGAGATTCCTCCTGTCTGCCAGGTGGAAGTGGATCTTGGAAACAGCTTGCACAGGAACCTCGATACTGGCTTAGCAGAAGTTTTCGTGGACTGATTGTAGGAATAATTTCTGATTCCCTTGAAAAACTCATAATGCCCAGAATTTTAAACTGTGAAATTGAGTTTTTAAAATGTGTGTTTATTCAGTACAGAGATCAAAGGGCACATTAAAGCTCCTAACAAGTTTCTGTACCTCATCTGTCACTTTAGTGGAAAAATCTTGCACAAATTGCACATTCCCCTGGAGTGCTGGTTTCCACTGATCCAGTCACTGTTTGCATCTTCCTTGTGTCACCTCATTGGCCAGCATGGACTTTTAGCCAGAGCAGAGGGTGCTGTCCTTTCCTGTAGTGTGGAGGTGCCAACATGAACTTCTTGGAGCTGAGCTCCAAACTTCAGAGGAGGTCAGCGGAATTGAGTTTGATGTGGAGCTCTAAAGCTTCTCACTGTATAACTGTTTTCAGTGTGTACTGTGGTCGTTGGATTTCAGCGGCATTTCTGGGAAGTATTCAGTGGTGAGCATGTCAGTGCTCTGGAGGGAAAGCAGGAAACACTCTTGCAAGTGTGCAAGCAGATTTCTAAATCTAGTTACCATTGCTTGCTAGTTCCCTGCCCTGTGTTTTTCAAAAGCAGCTCCAAATTCTTTTAAATAAAACATTTGCGCGTTTTCCCTATAGCACGTTAATAGTCACACTTAGAATCTACATCAGTGTTCAGTCAGTGAGTGTTGGATGAAGGAAATGTAGTCACCATGGTGGATTAATGGAGCTGGAACTAAATTATTGAAATAGTGATGTTTGGATTTTAAGGTGTATTTTTAAAAATTTGAATTACTTCTTTATTTGATTATCTGACACACTGTATTTCTGGGTCTTTTTCAAGACTTTATAAAGGATGATATAAAAGTGACTTTCTGGATTTGAAATAGTATGCCTTCATAAGCTCCTGTAAAGTATTTAGATTCCCTTCTTTACCACCTTTTATACCAAACTAATAAAGTTTTCTGAGTGATGACTAGTATCAAAAACTGTTAGATAATCCATATTTTTAAAGACGATTTGTGACAGATTTATGCAGTGTACATTTTTTAATGAACAGATTGGCTGCCTGTAGAAGCTATCTGAAAGTGATTTATTTCACTTTTTTTTTTTTAGTTTGAAGCATGTACAATAAGTGGAGTAACCACCTAATTTCTTCCACAGTTACAAATCTTGCTCTTCGGTGCTGTACAAGCCTACACCTCACCCTGTTACTTTTAGCGTTTTCTTCCCTTTAGATAGAAAATCAGATAATGTTTCTGAAATCGCATATCCTCAAAGTGCAGTTAAATTTCTATAATGGATAACAGCCGCGGGTAAAGCTGTCACAAATGTCACTGGGGAAAAAGAAAAATTAGGAAGAACTGAAGCTTTAGCTTATATCCTTCTTTAAAGTTTAAGTATGTTGGCCCTCAGAAGGAATGCGAAGTAAAACCAATGTGAGAATTAAAGGTGAGATAAGTTATTTCTTCAGGGTAGAAAGACCTTTTAGATGGCAACAGGAAAAGTGTGTAAAGTTTTCGTGCTGTATGTAGTGCACAATCTATCTTCTGGAAAGAGCATACTCCTTCAGGGACCAGGGTAAGCAGCAAAAAGAGAAAAGAGATGAAAGGAAAGGACTACAATCTGTCAACAGGAAGAGAGAAAACTGGCAGGAAAGTGGATTTTTAAGTAGACTAGCCATGGTACTTCCCAAAGTCCTTAATTATTTTTAACATTATTAAACCTCTAATGCATGGGAGGGTACTGAGAGTAAAATCAATCAGGTGATTTGACACTGAATACCTGCAGCCTTCTCTGGAAGTCCTGTTCCCATGAGGCGAGATCTTAGATACTGTTCCCATTTGGTGGGAAATGAATAGCACAATGACTTTCCTTCCTAGGAGAGCTGTGAGGAAGCAGAGGAGGTGTGAATCGCATCCCCAGGAACGTCTTCCATCAGGCACCAGAGAGGCTCCGAGAGCCAAGTTACTGTCACTGATATGACTTAGGGATCTCCATCAACTATGCTTATCTGTGCCATGAGGAAAAAATGTTTTGTGAGACCCAGGCTTTCATGCTCAGGGAACTCATGGGATTGGGAAAGTAGCCAAGAACCCAGTTATTCCTCTGCAGCATGTCCTCATCCACCTAGACCCCCATGAGTTCCTAAAAAGTGAATCCGCCTAACAGATAAACAAACTCCTGCTGCAAACCAGCCTTACACTATTAACGAAACTCTGGGTGCAGAGTAAGTTTTCACTATGAAGAACTGATATTAAAAATAATGCTAAAGAATTGTGCGAGGTGAATATGTAGTTGGACTTCTATAGTGTTTGGAATATTTTTTTCAAGTACCATATGCATAATGACCCCTGAGTTTAGAGCTAAAACTGAAATTACCTGATTGGATTGCTAAGTATGGAATGGAATATAGCAATCATAACAAAAACAAAGCAAAAAGATACAACGAGTGTGGAAGCCTCAAAGGTAGCAAAGAATGATTCTATCTTAAAAGGTGGACCAGAAATTCTCTGCAATCGGTTCTTGAAAATCTGGTGTATTAACTGCAGCTGACTTTTTGTGGGATACTCAGGATTTACGAAATGACTTTCTGGAGGGTAATTAGGGAATAAATTAAATTAATTAAATGTAACTAGACATGTAAACTGATTAATGAAGTAAAAACACATACCATGTGATGACTAAATACAAAAGTTTTAAAATTATTTTCCAATTTGGACCTCTGTGTTATGGACCTTATTTGGATAATCAGGCAGTTACTTTATCTTTGACTGCAAGTGTTTTCAGCCTGGAGCGAGTTACTTGACCTCATTGTGAGTTTATTCATGATCAGAGAAGGGGTCATTCTAGTCTTCTCTGAAGAAGAGTGACTCTGCTGTCCTCCAGTATTACCATGAAAGGACTCTGGTACAGGAAGTGATGGTAGTAGGGCTGAATTCCATAGCAAAATCATTTTCTTTAAATATGAATCCTTACCACATCAAGAAATGTCCCTACTTTCATGATCTAGTCAGAGAAGTTATTAGTGAAGCAACTCATCTTTTTATTTAAAATAATCATAGTTGAATTTTGACTAGGTACACAATGTTTTATTAATGTTAAAAAGAGATGTTGAATGGAGGTGAAGAAATGGTAGTAAGAGTTACACAAAAGAAATCCATATAACATAACTAATGGATCATATGCAGTATTCCACCTGTCACCCCCAAGCCTTAAGGACTTGGAAGCCCAGAGCAGGGCCTGTGGGTCTCATTGCTTACCTCCTTGCTTGAGTGAATGCTGTGCTCTGTGTCCATTATGTGTCAGCTGTGGTGAAATCCTATGTATGATATGTCCATGTTGTCACATGTTTATTGGGCTTTTGGCTTATTATGAGTATAATTAAGATACCCAAGGCCTGAGGGGCTTTGAAATGCTTTCCCAATTTTCCTTTCATCTGGGCAGGTGGGCAGTGTGACTCTCAGGGTAGGTAGACCAATGGTCTGACTACTCAGAACCTTTGTGTCTGTTCAAAGTGTTCCTAAAGACTCTAAACCCTGATCATTTCAAGAAGCTTTGTGAAGTTATGCAAAACCCTAATTTGAATTAAAATAAATTAATATAAATATTTTTGGAATGTGAAGAGAGTGCATGATTAAATAAAATTACCACTAACGGAAAGCTAGAGAAGCCTCACATAGATTTAAAGAATATCCTCAATATAACCTATCCCCCATAAACTCCTCAAAACTGAATCTGCTTTCTCTTTCTTTCTGAGCCTTCAAGTTAATATGTCACTTTTAACAACTCACTTCACTTTTTAGAATCTTTAAGGGATTGGTAGTTTCAATCTTTAAATTTAAAGGAAATCTACAATCTATTATAGTGTCTGTATCTATGTTTTGTGAATAGATTTTAATGGCATCATTGCTAGGGAATATTCAAGCTATGAATATAAATTTGAATGTAAGCTAACATCTGTTGAGTGCTTTTCTTTACATACTATATATATATATATATATATATAATCACTTAATATATACAGTTTATTTCATCTCTGAGACATAAGTAAGCCTAAGTGATATTCATTTTACAGTTAAGAAAACAGATACTTGGTCAATGTTGCTGTACTAACCAAATATATAGTAATTTGAACTCAGGTTAGATATCTCTGAAATTTCTCTTTTTTCTGGTCAAGAAGAAAAGTCAAGATGACTGTTGAGTTTTTTACCTTATGACTTTGGTCTCTAATTTGAAGGCAGCTGAATGCATTTTAAATGTTTTATTTGAAGATCATCTTGGAAAATTATATAAATCATGTTAAAATTTTAAGACTTTAAACCTAAAGTCCATCTCCTTTTGGGAATGTGCCTTACAAAGTCTATAATTGTTTTTCTATTGAAAAAAATCAGAAATGTATTGTGAAGTCCTTTTGATATTTTCAAGGGTATATAAGTGTAAATGCAGCAAAACATGTGGATTATATTTCCTTCAAGTTGTACTATTTTCGCACATTACCAGAAATGCAGTTTGAAAGAGAAAAGAAGAGAAAGGTTTGAGATCTATGTAGATTTTAATCATCAAAAGATCAAGAAGTTAAGCTGCCACTCAGACTTACCCTAATGTTTTTGTTTTCTTTTGTTTTGTTTTGTCTTTTCAGAGAGGGGAGAACACGGAGTTAGTATTTGATAGATGCTGACTTTCAGTTTGGGAAGATAAGAAAGTTATGGCAGTAGATGACAGTATTGGCAATAGATTGTTGCATCACAATGCAAATGTACCTAATTCAACAGAATTGTGCAATTAAATGGTTAAAATAATAAATTTTATTATATATATTTCTACTACAATCAAATATAATTAAAAAATTAATTTAGTAACTTCCATTTTCATGTTTATATGTGGGCATCTTGTAATTATGCGCATATAAGATAGAGTAGAATAGAGAATATACAGGCTTAGAGAGACCTAAGTGCAAAACCAGACTTTACAATTTATAGTTGGAGCTGACAGTCTACCTAATCTTTCTCAATGACATTTTATTTGCAAAATAGAAATCAAATACCTCATTGCACCTTAGAATAATTGAATATTTTATGTCCAGTGCCCAGAACATGGAAGCAATAAGAAGTTCATTGTAGGCAATTAATAAACTCTTACCAGCATCTACAGTAGCCAAGGGTTTTGGAGAAAAGAAAACTGGCCTCATTACCAACTATTTTTCAATTATTAAAATAATTCTTCCTATTTTGCTAAGAAATATTCTTAAACAAATCATGCTTTTGTTTAACAAATATTTGTCTAATCTTTGCTCTGTACCATGTGCTGGTTGACAAAGTAATTTAGTTGGGAGATACGTGACAGGAACCAATCAGAGCCCATGTACTGAGGACAGGGAAATATTGAGACTGTGGCTGTTATGGGTGTGTGAGGCCAAAAGGGTCCCTTGATCTGTTTTCCAACTCAAAGCTCTTGTATAAATACATGGGGCATAAAGTCAGTACGGACTATGCAGTATGAAAGGCTCCCCTCAAAACATTACTTTTTGACAGATCATGCAGTTGAAAATAATAATTCAGAGAAAAGACTGTCCCAGCTTGTTTGAGGCACATCAGAGGACTATGACACAGTGTAGCATTTTCAAAAGGTGTCTGGGAAGACCCCTGGTTTCTTGAGAAAGTTAACAATAGTTGTCCCACCAAGAAATGACCATATTGGCCAACAACTTTGAGAAACCTACACTAAACAAAGGCTACTGAGTTTTGTTTGCCTTGGCATTTCTCAGAAGCACTGATATTCTAAGAAGTGCTTGTGTCTCTAGGAGGGGAGTTCAAAATGCCATTGTTCCTAAAATTATTTGACAGAGTTCTAGAACTTTTATGAGGATTCTGAGGAAAGTGATTTGTGGGTGATCCCAATGGGCACATGTGTTCCTTGGAACCACATGAATCAAGTTGTAATGGTCATTTATTGGAGAAATTGGCTAGTTTATACTAACAAAGGGAGAAGACTGTCATATAAACATATGAAACTGACTGTCCTCTAAGGGTAAAGATTTTCTCTTGCTTTTTGGCTCGAGACCAAGGATCCTAAAAGTCGTTAGCAGGAGGTTATTTCTTCCACGAAGGCTGCATGTTTGTGAACACTGGGCAGGACAGGGTCGACCAGGAGCATGCTGAGGACAGAATACACACAGTTTATGTGGCCATGGAATGAGCACCCCAGTTTTGCTCTTAATGACCTCAGCCCCCACTACTGAGAGCCTCATTTGACAGTGAAAGGCATTAATAATGAAAATAGATGGAGAGCAATGCAGAAGTGCAAATGAGGAATAGCTCACATGGTGATACTCTCACACTGGAAACAAAAGCTATCCTGGGATCTAAAGAAATCACTTAAGAAGAAAATGCTTTCTTTTCATTGAGCCTCAGGAAAGAGGCACTAGGAGAATTCTGCACAATTGTTCAGACTCTAGCTTAGAAAATGGAGTTGATTAAGTAGAAGGCATCTTTAAAACTGTGACAAAGATGATGAGGTGATTAAGGGGTAGAATTTAAGTGGCAAGATGTGGAGAAATTAAGACGTTTGACTGAGTAGCACTGACAGTAGAGTATATGATAGCTGCCTATAAATACCCAATTAATTGCCTAATGTGGCAAATGAGAAGAAACAGGCTTTAACCACCAAAAAGGAAACTTGAATTGAAGAATATTAGGGAAACGGTATTTAACAGTAAGGGTGACTTGACTGCCAATGAATGGGAAAATCAGTTGAGTTACTTATAAAGATTCAGGATGGTACGTTTTTCCTTCATATTCTGATGGTAATAGACTATTTTTCTTTTCAAAAGATGACTAAGTTTATGTGTTTTAGGAGAAGAAACTGAAAAATAGACAATTATGTGTACTTTGTTGCAAGGAATTGTGAGCTGATAACGGCACGTAGGGTTGCTTCAGGCTTCCTGTCTTCCCTTAAGCTGAATGGTAGTACTGTCAGAGGACATGAATCACAGAAAATCTGTGCATTGTGTTACTCTGTAGTGTATGTGGAGCTTTGTAATGCAAACCATAGTAAGGAGAACTACCGTAAGGAGCATTTAGTAAAACTGGCTAACACTGAGCATGACTACGTATTCAGTGCTTTACAAATACAGTATCTAATCTTCGTATCAATACTGTGAGAGAGGCATTGACACCCCCATTTTACAGATGAGCAAACCTCTGAAAAAGTAAATAACATGATCAGGATCACTCAACTGGTACATTATAGAGCCAGAATTTGCATTCAGTTCTCAGTTATTAAAAAAAAAATCTGTGCCCTTTTATTGCAATGTTATGCTGCCTCCTGAAGGAATTTTTAATCAGCACTTTTATAAACCTTAGACAAATGACTCAGTATATATGAAGCACTCTTGAGAGTAAAATGGTTTGCTGGTGTCTGATTGCAGGTAATCACTAAAGGTGCTGGCCACATTACAGCCAGATAACACTCTGGCATGTTTTTAGCAAGTAGCTTGCTCCAGGTTGCTCTCAGAGCATGACAGCAAGCCTAGGAGAAAGGGTGGTTGACTTGAACTTCCTGAGCATCCACAGCTGGTATATGAAGGGGCCAGGTCAGATATCCAAAACAGCATATAGATTTGATTATAACTTCTCTTTGTGTTCTTTAAAACTTTTTGCTATTTCTTTTCTTCTCTCATGGGCTTCAGATCTCTTTTCACATAGGGAGAAATGATTCCTTGTTTTGAAGCATTTCATCTTTGGTGACATTGTGGAATGTCCCATGATGAGGGGGATGGGGCCAATTACAAAGAAGAAATTCCTCTTTGGCTTGCATGTTTATACAAAAATGCCAAAGTCACCAGCTGTTACAGCAGCAGGCCTAAGGTAGAGCCTCTTCCTCACTGTCTTTCAGCAGATATGCAACAGGGGAAGATCAGGCTTGATTAGAAGATTAAAAAAAATAGTTCCACAAAAAGCATCATCCTGTACTTTGCGTGGTATAGTGTCTTAGTTACTTTTCTCATTGCTAAGAAAAATACCCCAACCAAAATTAAAGGAAGAAAGGTTTATTTCAGCTCACAGTTTGTAGAGATTTCAGTCCGTAGTTTCCTGAATCAAGACAGAGTGGTATGCCAGAGGAGCGTCGCAGAGGAGAAACAATTCATGGCAAAGTAGGGCAGGCAGCAAGGCAAGCGACAAGTCACAAGTGACAACGGCAGCTTCTTTCTGCCCCCTTTTATATTCTGTGTAGGCTACCTGACTTGGGAGGTGACTGCCAAATCAATCAGTGAACTAATTTAGTAATCACACACCCTTAATTCCAGTATCATACACCCTAGATCCTACCACCTCTGAAAAAGCCCTGCCTATGACTCCATGAGGCTTTGGGGGCAGGGGCATCTAGATATAAACCATAACATATAGGAAATTTAGAAAATCCATCTTCAGCACTTCTTATTTCATTAAGAAGTTCCCAAATTGTAAACATGGAAATGACAACGTGGATTCCAACCACTGTCTATTAAATGCCTCATCTCAGTGTACCCCTGAAGAATATTTTCCTTGAATAGTGACAATATAGTCCTATTTAGTGGGACATTTGAAACAGTCAGTTCATCAGCCTTACTATTGCCTCATTTGCCTTTTTTATCCATCAAGACCCACTGCTCACATCTTTTACATGCAGGGAATGAATTTCAAATTTAAAGAATTCCACAGCAGAACCATTGCAGAGATAATATATATCATCTTGTTTGTCTTTCTTTATAATGCTTTCTTTTTTTCTAAAAAATATATATAAATGCTATATTAATATTGATGGAAAAGCCAGATCGGACTGGAAGGTTGAAAAAATAAATTGTTATTTAAACAACTCTTCTAGAATTACCCACGAGAGTAGGGTGGAATACAGTTTAAAACAAAATAATATAATCCTGAAGCTCATATTTTAAAATGAAGTTTAATTAGATCTATTTTACTGTATGGAACTGGCAAAGGTGTCTTTTCTGTTAACACTGCCCAAAGAGGTGACCTCAGTTCTGTTTTGTTCCTCTGCCACCTGATGTACAAGCAGTGAGCAAAAACTACAGTGAATTTTTAAATTTTTAAAAATTTAGAAAGGTAAAAAACATTGTAATGAATATTCCTGAAAATACTCCTCCTGACTTTGAGTACACTTCTTCCACTGTTCTCACTGCTTTCTGAAGCAGTTCTGGAAGTCCTCTTTCATGAGTGTCTTTAGTTTCCCTGTTGTGGTTGCCTCAGGGTCCCGAATTAATCCAAAATGTTTACCTTTTATGGTCAGCATCACTTTGAGGAAGACACAGAAGTCTCTTGGTGCCTTATCTAGGGAATAAAGTGGGTTAAGACACAGTGTTATGTTTTTAACAGTCTTTTACCAGTTATACCTTGGAAAGATACTCACAAAAGAGAACTTCCAGAAATTCTTCAGAAAGAAGGATGACATAAGTGAGTTTGAAGCATGGGAGAGTATACTGAGGGAAATTAATGACAATGTGTCTCTTTTATAAATTTAAAAAAATTGAAATATTCTCGATATATTTTGATCACCCCTTAAAGAAGATGTACTGTAAATTTTCTAGATGTAACAGTATAAATGGAGCCCACACCCAGCTCTTCCAAGGAGGTCATTTGTTTTTTATGTGGTGTAGAAACTTGTTTTCCTCTGTTTTTCCAGCTTTGGAAACTCTGGATAGATATGGTAGCTCAAGTTATGAGCAGTATATCACTATGGTGTTTTTATACTTCCTTTGTCAGTATAGGGTAATAGTTCTTAAGTCCTCAGAAAATATGAGTGACAGGTATTCCAAATTTGGTGTTTTAGATCCAATGAAATCTAACAATGGTTTTGATTTGTTAGCTTCCCTTGATTAGTAATAAATTACAGACATTTTTTCTTCTCATGTATTTTTCAAAATAATTATGAAATATCCCAGTAAGATGAATACAAAGAGCTGTCACTTAAATGTATTTGATCTTGAATCAGACTAGAATTACAGAAACTCCAAACCAGAGTTTCTTGCCATTCCAGGTGAAAGTCAAAGACATTTTTTATGGAGCAAGATCACATGATTAATTTTATTTCAAAAGCAAAGCAAAACAAAACAAAACAAAATTTTTGCTTGAAAATGCCTCTTAATTTCGTCACTTTCAAACTCCTTGCCTGGAAGTCAAAGAGCCTATTACAAATGCTTTCAGGGACATGATTTTTTTTTTTAAAAGAAACCAAAATATTTGTGTTTTTTCTAAAATTGATGAAAAAATTCTTACTTTTATGCCTTCAAGCTATCTATTTGATGTTAAATTTCCTTTGTCCTTATTTAGGGAGTATAAGGAGTATTAACAAAGGCTAAAAAAGGCACATACATAGGGAAAAAGCTGGAATGAATGACTGAAAACTAATAGGTGGGATGCCCACATTGGAGTGATTTCTAAAGCCGTCTAAATCTGTGTGCTAGACAACCAGCACACCTTTTCACATGCAAGGAAACCCTCTGACTACAGGGCCTCTTCCTGTTCTTTTCTGGAATATCAAGCATCACTCTCTAAGTTTTCAGCCATGTATTTTCTTTGGATTGCTCTTCTTTACCCTTATTAAATACTTCACATACACAAAAGGAAATGTCAGCGTTTAGCCTGTGGTGGGAAGGGGAAAAAATTTATTTCTGTACTCTTCTTTTTATGTACCATGGAACTCTGTTATAATCTTTTATTCTTGCATTCCGATATACTATGATTAAAACTATGAACTCTCCAAAGTGTAGAAAAAGTGATACATATTTTTTATACACAAATTATAGGTGTTAATCCTTCTATTTTGACAAAATTCAACCTTATGTCTTCATGTATGGGAATGCTGGATGATTATTTTTCTCCTGTCTCAATTCTTAATTCCTATAAATTCCAATGTCAGTTTCCTTTTTATTTTTCTAATAGGAAATGAAAATATCAATATGGTAGTGAGAGTAAAGCATTGCAAACAAGTATTTTTTTTTTCCTGCCACCTTCTACTAGAGTATATAGAGGACCCTGATGGGTAATTTGAAAATAATTCAGGTTTAGGTTTTAGTATATATATATGTGCAGCTCAATCTTCCTGGCTATGTGTGTAATTTGAGATATATGTGCACTTAATGTGACAAATATTTTAAGTGTTATAAAATGTAAGTTATTTGTATTATATTTGTACGTCTGCTTTGTACCAGGGGAAACAGTGATGTTGGATGGAGGTGAGGAGTTAAATATACTAGTGTAGGTATGAAAACTGGTGTCTACACTTTATGAGACCTCTGTTTGATAATGATGATTTTATAACAGCAGCATATTTACATGTAACCTAAGAAAAGTTTGGATGTGTATTGTCTGGTTTATTTACTTATTAGGAGCTTTTGAAAACATTCCAGTGATTTAAGACCTTTAAGTCTGTCTTTTACAAAGTAAAACACCTAAACCACAGTGCTTGAAACAAATTGATTTGTAGGAATTAACCTTTTGATTAAAAGAGTAATCTCTTTGTAGAATTTTCTAATACAAAGTACACTTTTAATTCCTATACTTGAAAAAAAAACCTTACAGATTTCTTATTCAAAATTTAGGACTATAACCTATAAATTCAGTAGTTTGATATAAAAGAGAAGTGTGTGGTCTAGCCAAGGTATGACATTCCAAAACAGTTTGAAGGGGACTTTTAAAAAAATTGCCACTGATCCAAAGTCTCTCTTATAAGACCCTGGATCTGATACCAAACCACAGAAAGGAGCAGCACTCCAGCGAGTACTATCCTGCTTATCTTAGTGCCCTTTAGTTTTCTTGCTCTTCTACTGTGAAGGCTAGGACACTAAGGGGTGTGAGGAGTTCTTGGTCCAAGGTCAGGTGACTCAGCCAGGTCTAGTCCTGGAACCTCAGTCCTAGTGTTCAACCCTAACTAACCCTAACTAAAACAAATTCTTATGTTTTGCTCAAGTTTTTGACAAGTAAGTTCTGCCTTCTTCCTTTGTATTCAGTTCTGGCCTTAAAGTCATTCTGGTAATCTTGTGTTTCCAGAATTTAGAAAAATAAATTATTCCTTCTTGTTCTTGTGTTTTTTCTTTCTTTTGTTAGGAACTGAATTGCGCATTAGAGGGTCAGCCTTGTGACTGAGACCCTGCTTGATCCAAGCAGGTCCAAGCAGTGTTGGTTAATCCGGCAAAACAGAGCAACCCTTGAATTTCAGGGATAGCAGGGGGCAGCCTGCCTATGGACAGTAGATAGGATGCTGATGCATTGGGTGGGGGTAGTCACTGGTAAACATGGCAACAAGAGATGTATCAAGAGAAGAGAAAGTGCTCTGACTCAGAATGCACCACTTATACACACACACACACATCACACACACACACACACACACACACACTATTGGATCAAGGAGGATCACAGAATTCTAGGAAATAGGATACTTTGGGCCCCAGATAAGTCTGCTGCAAAGCAAGGCCTCAGTCACAGGGCTGATCCTCTAATGCACAACTCAATTCTGAGCATCAGAAAGAAAAAAAGCAAGAGTAAGAAGGAATCATTTATTTTTCCATATTTGGAAAAGACAAGATTACCAGAAGGACTTTAAGGCCAGAATCGAACACAAAGGAAGAAGGCAGAACCTACGTGTCAAAAACTTGAGCAAAACAGGAATTTGGGGTTTTAGTTAGGGTTGAAAAGTAGGACTCAGACCGAGGTTCCAGGACTGGACTTGCCTGAGTCACCTGACCTTGGACCAACAGTGCCTCACACCCCTTAAGTATCCCAACCTTCATAGAAGCAGAGCAAGAAAACTAAAGGGCACTAAGGTAAGCAGGCTATTACTCAGATAAAGTTGTCAGCTCATGTCTTGGGCATCTACTGACTTTTAATATGTAAGATTCCATAGTCAGGGACTGCAAGATGCTTTCTCTATTTCTCAAACTTTTCCACTGTGTTAGTGGAAGAAGGTTCACAGCAGTGCTCTACAGGAAACCTGCGAACCCTCCTGTGCCATGGAAAACATCCCAGGAGTTTTCTGGTTTCCCTGAGGGCACCATAGACTCTTCTCTGTGAAGGATATCAGTGTGATGCTTCACTGATCTGAGACACTGTGCCAGAGTCATCTATTGGTCAGAAAGCAGGATCATCTGGGAATCTGTTCATTTTAGTTGATGCCAAAGGTCATTAAATATTGTCAGTAGACACACACCTGCACTTCCTACCATCATTTAGAAAGTCTGTTCATTATGACCATGACCCAATATTTTCTGAAAGAATATTTGCTATGAAGTGCAGGCCAGATGCTTAAAGACTTGGCCATATAACCAGCTCATTTCCTTTCAAATAACATTGTGTTAGCCATGTTGGAATCCAAATGTCTCCATGTTATGGTTGATGTTGCTGGTGACGTATGTATAAAGTACCAAATAGATTTACAGTATGCCATTCCTTTTTGAATAAAAACTACTAAGTAGACATCCATACTAATATTTGTACCTGCACAATTAAACTGTTGGAAATCATACTTGGTTAGGTTAGGTATATGAATGTGGCAAATTTTTCTTTAAGAAGAGAACTGCGTATAGATTGTGAAATCTTGACGTCAAGTCCTACAAGGGTCATATTTAGTAGAAGTTCTGAAAATGGTGTTTAAGAGAGGTATATACCTTAAGAAGACAGAGATAAAATATTAGATGTTGTAAGGAAGGAAATTGTATTAAATAGTATAAGGGTAAACTTTTTATGATGTAGAGTGGTAAAGAAAAAGGAGAGGTGGGGAGTGTTGATCTTCCTGGTACAATAGTGCACATGATAGTAATTGTAGAGTTAAAAGTAGAGAACTGAGTGAGCATTTGGCAGGAGTGTCATACATATTTAAGTGCAGAGTAGAGAGTTGGCTACAGTGACTTTAAAAGTGAGTGACTGAGCTAGAATCAAAATTCACATGTCTTATTTTCAAATCTTGGAGATTTACCTAAAATCCTTGTGGTTGACTGAACAATGACCTCCCAATTATGTCATTGTCCTAATACCTGGAATATGTATTACCTTAAATGACAAAAGGGGTGTTACAGGTTCTTAAGAGTTCCTTAAGAAAGCCAGGCATGGTGGTACATGCCTTTAATCCCAGCACTTGGGAGGCTGAGGTAGGAGGAGCGTTGTGAGTTTGAGGCCGGCTTGGGCTACAACATGAGTGCAAGGCCAGCCGGAGCTACATAGTGCAACCCTGCCTCAAAAACGAGGCCTGGGAGTTTGGCTCAGTGGCTTAAGTTCCTGCCTGGCAGGTGGGAGGCTGTGAGTTTGATCCCTGGTGAAAAAAAAAAAAAAAGAGTTCCTTAAGAGAAAGTAAGCATCTTTAGTTAGAAATATTACCCTGGAATATCTAAGAGGACCTGATATAGTTTTCTAAGGGGAACATAGGAAAGTTCAAAGTCAGAAAAGAAAATGGGATGATGGTAACAGAGATTACAGTGATATATTTGACAATGAGGGAGGTGTCCACATACCAAAGAATGCAGGTAGCCATTAGGATCTGAAAAGTCCAGGAAATAGATTATCTTCTAGAGCTTCCAAAAGAAACTGCTACCTAGAAGACATTTCTGCTTTATTCCAGTGAAACCTGTTTCAAACTTCTCATTTCCACAACTCCAAGAAAAAAATTGTGTCTTACACAACTGATTTTGTGGTAGATTATTATGATAACAACAGAAATCTAATATAACTGCTTTTCTCCAAATTCTGTCAGGAATTTAATTTGTACCCTAAATAAGCTAGTCAGAGCCAAAAAGGTGTCCATGAATGAAGGCACTATGGCTAACTCACTTGGCAAACTTCTGACATTTGCAACTCTAAGAAAATAAATGTGTATTGTTTTCAACAACCGACTTTGTGACATCAACACTAGTTCTTGATTCTTGGATTGTGCATATATTAAGTCACTCTTTTCTCATAAAGCTATTTCTTCTTTACTTTCATATGTGGAGTGTTATGGTTTGATGTCTCCCAAAAACCAGGGATAAGTCTCCTAAAAGCTTGGTCCCCCACTGATGGCACTTCTGGGAGGTGGCCTTTAGGATGTGGGTCACTGGCGACATACTTTGAAAGGGAAAATTAGGTCTCCAACCTCTTCCTTGCTTTTTTCCCCTTCTTGATCACCATGAGGTGAACAGGGTTCTTCCCCCATGCTTTCTTGCCATGAGGTAATAAACCACCCTAGAACCAAAGCAATAGAGAAAAGGAGCCATGCACTGGAATCTCTGTAACTGTGATCAAAATAGACCTTTTCTCTTTTAAATTTTTTTCTCAAATATTTTGTGATAGTGACAGAAAGCTGACTAACACAGTAGTAATGACTTCTATGCATTCATATGTAAATCCAAACTTAATCACACGCAAGTCTGTCATGGGCAAGCTTGTGTTTTTCTCATCTACTTTCTCCCTGGACTCTTGTCACCCTGAGCTGGTCAAGTTTCCTGAATGTACCATATGATTTTTTTCTCTGTTAGTAGGCACGTATTTTCTTCTTTAATGAGTGGCTTTTATTTTGGGCCTTGATAGCATTTATTCTCTGGGTGAGAACTGTGTTTATCTACGAAGACCCCCAAATAACACAGAATTAAACAGTGCTTATTCTTCTCCCATAATGGTCTAGAGGTGAGCAGTTCAGCACCTGAATGATATTTCTACTCTGGAATGTCCTAAGAAAATCAGGGTGCTTCTAGCTCATTGCTCTTCCTTTCAGGTTGTATAATATTTGTATTTATAGAGCAAGATAGCATTTAGAACTCTGCCTATCACATCTGTGTTCCAGATGGAAGGTTAGAGGAAAACACAGAGAAGAAAAAGGCCAAAAGCATACTCTAGTTATCTTTTAGGTAAGGTTCCCAGAAGCTAGCTATGCAATTACACTTCCATTCCTGTACATTTTTGTACATATTTCCAATAACTATATATACATAGTCAGTGGAAATCATTGGAAGAGGTTGGGAGGTGTCATTTTTATTTTGGGATTGGGGCGACATTTAGCTTATGGAAAAACAGATGCCCTATATATGTGAAAGAAGAAAAATGACATTAATGACAATACACTGTATCTCTCACAATCTCATACAAGACTTTGCCGATATGGTTCTTGCAATCACCCAGGGTGTTGGTTGTCCCTCCTTTTTGTACCCAAACTACCTGTGAATACCTCATCTTACTGGGTCAAGTTCCACCATAATCTTGGATAACAAATTATTCACTGGACCATGAGAAATTTGAGGCAGGGACTGTTTTTATCACTGTACTGTCTAGCTGCTAAAATGTATCTATGTTGAATATTATTGAACTAATTCATTAATCCTGAAAAGTTTTTAGATGCTTGTACCTACAAATTTTCGAAGTTTAAGCAGATATTTGAACTTAAAATATATTGTACTTTGTCCTTTAGCTTTGTATAAATTCTCAGAAACTTATAAGTGTATATGCAAATAAATGACAAGAGTAGCTATAATTCATTTTGTTTTAAAAATTTAGAATTCTGCACATAGCAAGACATACTTACTTTCCCCCATACTTCTACTTCCACATTTCTCTGTGTAGATAGTTTAGAAGGAATTAAGGGCCATTTGTGTTAGTTTAATTTATTAAAACTTAGCATATTTCATGTGGATCGTTATCTACCTCCATGCAATCAAATTATGTCAGTAAGTGTAACTCTATTGGGTAATGGAATATGCAATTCTTTTTCTAGGATTATTTCCTTATAGTCCCCCCTTTCTGTACTGTATTTAGCATTTCCATGAGTTATAAGGCCCAGAAAGGTAAGTACTGTGGTTCAAAGAAACCCATAATCTGGTAGCATTCTTTCCAGTTCAAGCTTCTAATTTTATCCTAGTCAGATGAATTTAAGATTGGGTGGAGGAATACAAGTATAATTATTATTCCTATTATTCTAAATATCTTCCATTTTTCTTAAGAATATTCTTGAAAATTAACAGGTATTTATCATTCAATGAGTAAATAAAACTAAAGGGAAATATAATTGAAAATAGATGTGATGCAGTACTTACTGTTAAAAATTTAAATAAAAATCATGTTAGAGTAGCTATCATCTGAGGTTAACTGAGTAAATGTGAATGAGCACTTGAATTGGGGAGACATTCTCTTCAGAGTGCTGTATGGAGACTTTTGTGAATTACCCTTTCATATTTCCCACCATCTTATACCTCAACAACAGTTAAAGGACAATAAATTTTAGACTTTTAAACCTTATTTCTTTAAACAAAGCTGACCATATGTGCAGTTGTCCTGGTCTTGATCTATGCCTGTTGTCGAAGAACTATTATTAATAGTTGCCTCTTTTACTCCCTAAAGGAGTCAGCGAATATAAAGCCCACTCCTCTGGCCACAGTAGTGTTTACTTGCCTTTGCTTCCCCCTTCTTCATCATTTTCTACATAGAAAGTATATAGGAGGAGGACAAAATAACATTTTCCTCGAAAGATTCGTTTCTGGCTTTGGTTCTCATATTCCTGTTACCACCTGTTGAAAATCATCTCATGCTCCAGTCTTGCAGATTGCTTCAAGTTCCTGTGGTTTACAGATAAAAGCCTTTATTCTTTGGAGGACATCATGCTTCTGGTTTTTCTTTGCTGTTTTTTAAAGACGGATTTCCATGTTTGAGCCCATGAGCATGTCTTTAAATTAATATGGGATCATCATCCAGCACCCATCCAGATAGATGACAGATAGGTCACTAGAGCTTATCCTTCCAAGTGCTAATCCTTTTACAGTGTTTCTCTTTTCTAAGGGAACGCTCCAAAAAACACTTTCCCTACTTTCTTAATTAATGTGGATTCAGTAAAATGAATACTTTTCTATTTTGCTAACCATCAGAAATGTTCCTTATTTTATTGTTTTCATAAGGGATATCGATTTGGACTACACAGTCATATGGAGTTGTTTTAGTTTTTTCTATCATTTTGGAATTAAAGTCTTTTCAAATATCACATTCTCTTGATAGTGCCTCTTTTAATCCCTCTTTCTAACATATGATGTGTTTTTTTTTTTATTAATCTGCTGTTGGCTCAGAAACAGTATCAGTAAAATTGATCAGAATTGTTAATAAAATCAGGATTCAATTGCTATAATTGATTAGCAGCTCTCTGATGGAGAAAATCTATAGGATTTTATGATATCCCTCCACCCTGCAGAGATACTTTTTGTCTCTGTACTTTTTGTCTGTGTTCCAAGTATTTGAGTGTAGAATAGTTGACCTCTAGATAAGTAAATTGTTTTTGTAACTTCATTTGAAAAATATTGTGGAAAATTAAGGTGTGCACCCCATGGAGAAAGTTGAGGTCAAGTAATTCATTCCCGAAGTGGTATGGTCATAAAGATTCACTCCAGGTTCTGAACAAGTATTAACCAATCAAATTGCTCCCCAAGGGGCTCTTACTTCCTAGGGCAACTCTTAATATTCCACAGAGCTGTTTCAATCTTCCAAATACTTGCCTGGTAAATGAACAGAGAAACAGGAAATAAGAGTGAAAATGGATCCTATAAATCTGTTTTATACAGAAAGGTGTCAAACAACTTTTAGCAAGGGCAAATATACTCATCAGATTTTAGAATTCCATAATACTGTTAATCCATCTGGGAACTGACATCTTTTTTACTTATATTTCATTCTTTCCCTAATTTAAAGCTTTCCCTGATTGCTTAAGCCTTGGGATTATTTCAGAGTTTTGGAAGTCAACTTTGATTCCTTTTGTATTTTTATTATTTATTTAGTTACTTTGAGACAGTGTCTTGCTATGGAGTTCAGGCTGGCCTTGAACTCATGGCAGTTCTCCTGCCTCAGGCCAGAGTGAGGGGATTACAGACATGAGCCAGCACACTTTTGAATTTCTTTTCATAACGAGATAAATCACAATCCCTCTAAAAGCCACAGGGAAGATGTACCATTCTATAAAGTATTTTAACTTATCTGGTCAAAGTCCAAAAGTTATTGCCAAGAATGCATTCAGAAGTGCAAGCAAATCTAAAACTAAAATATTTGCTCTAATTTACATAAAAAACCTCAATATGTGTAATAATATAAATGTATCTGTGATTGCACATTTATGAATAGATGTTATTAATAAACCTGAAAAGTTAATGGAGGCCAGCGTCTGATGACATTAACTTATTTCTGCATTTCTTATTGTGGAGATGTGGAGTTTGCTGATTTCATGGGCTTCTGCTACATTTTGACTCTTAGATTCTCAAATTAAACCTGTAGTCTAAAGGCATTGTGTCTCATTGGAATGTGATTACATTTCTTTGCTGTAATTTCTGGTGTTGATGATATTTGTATACAGATTATGAAGCTCTGAAAAGATTTAAAGGCTCTGATTATATGTTGGCTTTTCTCACAAGTTTCATATTTTCAATCTACCCCAAATATTGCAACTGTGAAATATAATGACTAAGGCATTTTGGCAAGAAAACACTAATTTGTCCTGAACATCAAGCAATAAATAATAGGTCTTGAGTTTTCATGTCCATTAGTGTGGTCCCATTAGTAACATTTAGCTGGCAATACAAAGGAAAAAAAAAGTTAAATAAAGTAATTCACATTTTTAAATTGTGAAACAAAAGTGACACATACAAAAAAATCTAAATGAAAAACTGCTTGTTATTGGAAAAATGTATATTTTATAGTACTATTTAATACTTACTTGTTTTTGGGGTCTGCTTACCATACCATGAAATTTCAATTGTAGTATTTTTAGGCTTTGTTCCTTCACAGAAGAGAAATCAAATACACAAAACAAAACAAAACAAAAAACAAACAAAAAAAAGGAGAAAAGAAAAAAAGAAAAGGAAAAACATATTTGAGAATCCTGTGAGTTGTCTGGACATTTCTGAAGGTTTTGAAATTAAATCTGCTTTACCATTAGTACAGCTGTACTGACAGGAGATGCTCTTAGGGCCAGCACATACTAATGAGCTCTGCTCAAAATGAGTGGGGTGTTTTTGATACAATTGCATACTATGTTTTATGAGTGAATGTATTTTATTTCTGGCCTGAGCCACTGACTTATACATGAGGTAGTTGGCAGGATGTGGAGCCCCAGTTTCACTACTAGGAAAAAAAAAAAAAAAAAGCACATGCCCGCGAGTGTACTCGGTGAACGATACTAAGGGCTCCATCTGTAATGAAAAGTTAATATGCATTAAGTGTTCTCTGTCACTGTATCAGGTGCTTAGCATACACTTTGAAAATATTTTTCCATCTTTCCAGGTAGATACTATTTTCTCTGTTTTACAGATTAGTAAGTCAAGACTTTGGTTCAGGACATGGTTGCGATCACACAGCTGGCAAGAGGCAGGGCCAGTGTTCCAACTGATGTGAGTCTGATTTTAAAATCATACACTGGACCTTCTCTAGCTCTGCTTCTCCATGGGAGACAATCTGGTCTGGTTTTAAGTGGCCATGCTTTATGCTTTTCAGAGGGCAAGCCCAACATATTAAACTGTCTCTGGTTTAAGTGTAAAGTGAGTGGATTATTTCTGCACTTTATCTCCTTCCATGAAAGTATAAATAAGTCAGTACAGGTGCAATCTTCCAAATTTCTTTAAAGAAGCAGCAACATAAAATGAAGTCAGCATACAGTGTCAGAAGGAGGCGCTCAGTACATATTTTGAACACAGATAATTCTTTCAGAGTGGTTCAGCTGCTGAAATTGTTGCTTTTCTTTTCCTTTTCTTGAAAGTTTCTGCTCTAAAGAATCTATTCAATTGATGTATATTGTTCTGGAATGTCAGGTAATCTCCTGACCTCCCCATCGTGCCTGACAGTTTGTACACCTTTGCCAAACCCCTGCCGGACCATATTGTAGTCTGCAATGAGATGTGCCAGCCTTCAGCCCCTTCTACCACTGTGAAAGTTCACAGGGGTCCAGGTATCTGGGGAAATAAAACAAACCCTCCAAATCAACTCTTATTGGTAATGTTATTTTTAATTGATACATGATAATTGCACGTATTTATGGGTTACAGTGTGATGTTTGAATGCATGTATGATATATAATGGTCAAATTAAGGTAATCAGACTACGAGCTCTTTTATGTGGCAAGTCCAGAATATGCTGTTGCTTTTTGTTGGGGCCATTGAATCAGTATCTCCTTGCTTCTATGCCTCATTTTCTCAACTGTCAAAATCAGGAGGAAAACAAAACAAATAAACAAAGCACATAAGTCCTGCAGGGAAAGTCTAACCTTATTTAGATTGAAATAGCTTTTAAGAATTTTTTTTTAGAACTCAGCTCAGGTTAAGCAATCATTATCTTATTTATTTGTTATTCATTCATGAATTCGCAGTACTGGACATTGAACCCACACCCTCACTAAGTTACGCCCCCAGTCCCTAATTTTATTCATTTTAATGATTGTTTTTCTTCAATTGACTCATAGTTCTTTCACATCATGAGAACAGTTCTGCTTCTTAGATTTGAATTTTTATATTCTTTTAGAGGTTTATTAGTTACAAATTTGTTACTCTTACTTTTACAGAACCTCAACATTGTAAGTTCCCTATAGGCATTATTGCTTCTGCATTATTTTAGTTTTGAACATTAGTACTTCTATGTAAAAAAGTATTCAAAGCATAATCACCTTGTGCTCAATTTAGGCAACCAGTAGCATTCTTAAGACAAAAGGTTTCTTATTCATTAAAGGTGTAAACTCAAGCTGGTCAGCATGTACCATTCTGTTCTGTTCCCTGCCTGCCCATGGCAGACTTGCTAATCAATCCAGGGCTCTTTCCCACCAACTTTGGAGGTCCCTTGACTATAGAGAACCCTTCTTGGCACAGGGCTTGAATAATCATTCAGAGTTGCTGTTCAGGATGAAATCAATTTGCCATCTATGAAATAATGTCTCATGCAATAAACAGCTAGGAAAGTATTGATTTTTGTCCCTCAGGGAGTAGTTTGAAACCTTAATGAAAAGATACTTTGTAAAGAAGTAGTAAGCCATGAAGAATGCTCTGACATTCTTAAAATATCTATAATAGTGTAACGGGGTCTTACCTATGAAAAACACTTCATAAAAAATGAAGTTTGGGGTTCAAAACCCTACTCCCTGGAGAAGGGATGAGAGATCAGTTTCTTCTCCAGACAGCTTCTCCTTGTACTTTAAATGTGAAAGTTGTTCAGATCTGTGCTCAGCAAACACTGACAGAATATAACTCACATTCTTCTGCCTGGGCCCACATATTAATTTCTAGGGATGGTTTCTACTTCCCTTTTTTTCTCTTTAGCTTGAACTGAAAACCACATTACGGAAGAATACTGCAGAGAGGACTCTGCTGTCTTCTCTGTGGGCGTCAGGACAGACTAGTGGTAAGGTGACACACTGATATTGTAAGAGACTAGAAAAAACACTGGACACTAATTGAATGATCATATTTATATTTCCACGGGTGAGACGTTTTTACATTTTTTTGTTATTTGTTCATTGGTTTATTTTGCAGTACCGCAGACTACACTAGGGCCTTAAGTGTACTGGGAAAATGCTCTGCTACTGGGCATATTATACCACCAGCACTTTTGTCATCTTTTAATCCAAACATGAGCAGTATTAAAATTCAGCAGTCCTTCATAGTAATTTTAAGGGGAAGAACGACCAAATGGTTTTAAGTACTGTAATGCACCGGGAGCTACACTAGGGGGCACCCTCCTGGGGCAGGCCTGACTGTTAGCGGATTGGGAACGCTGGGTAGGCCTGGGGCTGGACAATGCAAAGATTGGACTTACCCCCATCGGTCTTTAATCATTTCCTCTGGGCCCTTTGTTCTTCTCAAGGCTCTCTTGGTTACAAGAAACAGACGTGCACTTAAGTTGCCTCACGCTAAGGAGGATTTATTGAGAGTTTGTGTATGGGAGAAGCTGAATGATCAAGCTTCAAGCAAGAGCAGCGGCCGTGCTTCACTGCCCTTTTCACGGTGCCTCTGAAAGCAGTGCTTCTGCCTCATTCTCCCCTTTCGTCCTCCACTGACTTCCTCTGTGCGTTCACAGTCACTCCCCTCTCATAAATCCAGCCTGTGTGTGGCTCATAATGGCCACCCAGCTCTGCCGACCACCTCCTTTCTGCTTTAGTGGCCCTAGCTAACCAGCTCTGTGGCTTAGCTTTCCAGTTCCCAATTCCATAGAAAGGACTTGGGCCCAGTTTATTGTTCTGAGACATCCACTGATCATAGTGTCACAAAGTCTGAAATCTAAGGCATAGCTGCCTTGGAGTCACACCCCTTGGTTTAATTAACTGTAGTCAGAGGTTGCAGAATCCCACTATAGGAATCACAGTGGCCCTCTACAACCTCTTCTGTATATTGCTGTATATTTTTGCTTGGAGGTGTGAGAAAATGATCACCAAGCCTGGAATTAGAATCCTAAGAATCTCCTTGACTTACCTGGGGAGCACTGTAACAGTACAGTAGCCATTTCCAAAGTCTGCTCCAGATAGCTGACAATATGCTTAAAGTTATGTTTAGAAATTTAACGAAGACATTTCACCCATTTAAAATTCACATCTGTCTTCGTATTTTGTTTTCTGGCAGTGGTAGAACCATTTTGGAAAGACCTGTTTTTTTCTTTTCTGTAATTATTGCCATTGGCTTGTTTTATAATTTAATGATCTAGGAACACTCTTTGTCACACAAAGATGAGGTCAGGTTACAAAGAAAAGACCTTTTCCATTCCTGCTCTGCACTCTGGAAACAATCAGAAAATAATCAGAGTGCATGATAGGCTTGGAGGCCAAGGAAGCTAAGTTTATATAGTGGACCTGCTTGATATAACAACTTATATCTTTGTTCCCCTAACCTTTCCAGTTAACGAAATGTTGTGTTAATAGTAACTTGGGATCAGACCTGAGAGATTCAAGGCGTACATTTGTGTAGAGACTTATTTCTATGGTAGGTAAGATGAAACTGAATGTCCTTTGGATGAGGAGGAAATTTTCCACTCCATTGTTATTTTCTGTATGGCTTTTACTGAGTACAAATCAAGCCAATATTACAGTTCATTTATCCAGCCCTTTCAGCTCCCTTCCAAACATCTCAGAAATGTTAGCATGGACATGGACCAAAATACCCCTATCTTGCTCAGAGGAAGAGGGTACCATTGTGGGGAAGAAGGTGAGGCAGAACGGCTCAGGGATCTGAGGTGCTGCACTGGGTGGAATTTCTTTTTCCTTGTCTTTGGAAAGTTCACTCACTTTCTTTCTAGGTCTCAGTTTCTTCATCTACAAAATAGGAATTGACTCCCTCAATGGCCTCTAAGGACCATTGCGAAGTTTGCTTATTAATGATGCTAAGAATGCCTGGAACTTATAAATATTTCTTAAGAAGAGCTGGTATCTTTCCTTTTGCTATAAGATTGGAGGAAGTATGCAGCATTTCTCCTGTTCATCTATAACTTAGTCAGCTTGTGTACATACTGCATTGCATTAAACGCTGAACTCTGATCCTAGTGTTTAAACATATTAAATACAAAATATGAGTAGTATAAATTGTATGAAACACTTTTGTCTCCTACTTGGAGGCCTAACAATGCAGGGTCACCACAAACATTATACAGACGCTGCTAAGGGTAAGTGGAAGTCTTTTAGACAGTGGCTGGAAAAGAGTCTTATAGCAAAAGTAGTAGAAGCCCATCACTGGGGGATTTATAAGCAGGCCAAGAGAATTGAGGGTGGGCAAAGACTAGAAGGGTGTGCTATTTTCTTTGTACATTAACTTTTATGATATTCTTCCTTTAAAGAGCACAAAAAGCCTTCATATATAACAGACTCCAAATATCTTTTTTTGTGGGGAGTGAGGAGGTACTGAGAATCGAACTCAGGACCTCCAAGTTTTAAACTCTTTTCACTCCCACAATAATTTTGCTGTGGTTTGCTGCCATAAAACAACACAACCTCCTCCTCCCATTAGAAAAATAAAATTTCAGGACAAGGTAGGTTTGCATTAGTCATCAGGAGATGAGAGGGCACCACAACAGAACTTTTATTTCTGAGGTCATGGCTACAAATTTTCATTAATAAAAAGACAACAGGTTTCACTTGGTGCATGGTAGGAGTACAGTCCCCTAGGAGGGTCATGGGAGCCATTGTGATGATGATCATGTCCCCAAATTTAATTGCAACTCTAATGATTTTCTCTACCCAGATTCTTTATAGTATGGATTTTGCTTTCTTCCTTGCTTCATAAGGAGTAATTGTTGCTCTCTTTGCTTTTGTATTTACTATTCACCTTCAGCCTCCATGTCTCTACAATTGTATTTCTTCGGTGTCACACTGGCCCTGAATCATACACTGGGTCAATGTTTGTGTTTTAAGAGAGATGGGGAGCTCTTGAAACTTCTACTACTTATAGCATGCTCTTTTCTGTTTTGTCCTGGCCTGTAGTTTTTAATTTTATTATAGAACCCTGAGGCCTTTAGTATTTTCCCCTGGGGCAAAGTCCAAAAACAGAAGAAAATCTGTGAATAGTGGTAAAAACTGTTGACAAGAAAAGTTTGAAAATGACCATGTTTTGTTTTAGTTTTCAAAAACTGAAAGTGGATATAGAAAAACATCAGCAGTTATGTGTATCAGCTAGTCCCTCAGTCCCCTGAGTAGAAGGGAGAGATTTATGGAATCTACAGGGGCGAGGGCCACATAACCCAGTTTGAGCTTACAAGGCGCTAGCTCCTTAATGCCAAGTAAATTTTGGAAATGATTCTCCTTTGCTGACAGTACCCTCATTACTGATTGTGTAGAGTAATTTATCAGGCATTTCTTAAAATAAACCGTTCATTTATACTAATAGGACTTGGCAGGAAGAAAAAATTGGCAGGACTTGGAGTTCCTAGTGTGGGTTTTTTCTTTCCCATTTTTTTTTTTTAATTTTGTTGCCTTTAAAAAAATTTCCAATATTGAAAGTTTTAAACATTTTGATGAAGCAGTTTTCAGGGGCCAGCTTGAAGTTCATTAATGCATAAAGCATTTCATTATAAATTTTCAAAATGGAAGAAAGGAAATATTTCTAAAGATGAAGTTCATCAAAAGAAAAAATAAGTAAAATGTTACCCATTTTTTTTTTCCGTTCTTCAGGCACTGGTTTCCTTGTGTTGATAATTTTGTTCTCTATTGTTGGTACCACACGAAGAGAGCTCATTTGACTTCTTCTCCTCCATGTGAAGCTATTTTCTCCTCCTTAACATTCATATCAGCTAGCTGTTTATCTTTAGTTATGCACTTAATGTACCAGCATTGTTTATGTATACCCAAGATAGTTGTTCTCAAGGCTTTCTTCCTATCTTCATAAGCTTAGCCTTGGATCTCTGACGCTGAATTTCCATCTTACGCTCCTGTAGAATTAAAAGGTCATTACTAGAATTGATAATATTTTTTCTTCTCAATAAAGTGATAGCTACGGAAATCATAATAAAACATCAGTAGCAACGGAATCTTTAGGGTCAGGGAAAAGGCATTGACCTTGCACTAGCACAGGGGATGAGGAAGTCCTGAGAGCTCAACTCTCAGTATATCCTGGAACTTAGACATAGAGATGCACACATCCGTATGCACACATCTGTGTATACACATCCATGTGCAGTTTTTGGATAATAGAGCTGTAAGAGGCGCAGTGTGTGTTGAGACTGAGGCGTGCCAGTGGGTTGTGTGACATCATACAAAACAGAAATGATGAATGTTGCTCTATGAGACTGCATGTGATTCTGAAGAATTTTAGGGGTCCATTGATGGCTGAATCACAAATAAAAAAGTAACATGCACTAAGTGGATCACTGCTTTGACAAGGGATTTCCTGCCACTGAATTAGTGACTCTCCTCCACTTCTCAGGCAGATTTCTGAGTTAACTTTTCAACTTCAAGTGGTGCTTATCTCTGTTTCCTTCTCCTTGTATATCAAGACTGCGGAGCTTATTATTTGTGTAAAATTCAACTATTAGATTGTTTCATAGATAGCCAAGTATTTTGTGTGATTGATACTGTGAGGTTTATAGTTCCTGAAAAAAAGAGCTTAGAAGGATTCCATCAACTTTAATAACAGAGTTATGATGCTAAGAAAAAATTGCTTCTGGGTGATAAGAATGGATTTTTTCTTCTTTATTTTTCTTCAATATTTTTTCTAAAATTGCAATTACCTTAATATTTAAAACACATTTCCAGAAAAAAGGGAAAAAGTAAGTTTTAGAGGTGCACTGCTAATAAACAGATAATTGTTTTTCGTATAAAATTTAAAGTGTGACCATTATTTCTTTTTCCATATGTATTGTGAATCAGAGATTTTTGCAATTATATTATATTCCATATATTCCAGTTTTTATTCTATATCAATGATTTTTAAATGTTCTTGACCCATTCATCAGTAACTTCTAATTATCTAGTTTACTAAGATTTTGTTGCTGATGTATTTTTTCCCTTTCTTTTTACTTTCAACCTGTCTTATTAGAATAAGCATGTGTAAAAAGTTTGAGTTATCATCACCAGTTTATTTCAGTTGTTATCTGTGTTTATAAGAAAGTTAGCTAGTGAATACATGTGTTTTATAAGCTTTCTTCTCTTCCTGAGAGTTTCTAGTAAAATCCTTAGCGGCAATTTTTCTATAGCACCAAACTTAATTTCAACTTGAATTGTCTAGCAGAGTTTGAGGACTGTATGTATGTGGGTTACCACATAGATTTCCTCAGCCTAAGAATAGTAAGGGAATCTAATGGGGAAAAAAATCTGGCCAAGGAAAAGTGTTGCATCATGAGCTTCATTTCTTGCTCCTTTTCAGACCGAATCAATCTCATGAAGTTGCTGTGTTCTTATACAACAAAAGCAACAAGAGAAGGGAAAGACATGGTTATTTCATTTCGAAGATTTTTTTTTTTAATCATAGTAGCTTGCAACATCCAAAAAATTCAGGGTTTTCATTACAGCCCATTAACTTCTAAACCTAGGTTGCCATTTCTTTACTTTCTATTCCTTTGTGGAGAGAGGACTGTATTAGTTACTTTCCCATCTCCAGGTCAAATTCCCCAATGCTTGCAATTTAAAAGATAGGCACATTTTGTTTGCATTTCAGAAGATTCAGTCTATGATTGGTCAGCTCCAAGGCAGAATATCACAGAGGGAGGGGATGGCAGAGGAAAGGTGCTTAATACATGGTATCCAGGGGACAGAAATAAAATGGAGCCCAGGATAAGGTCACAGCCCAGTGATCATCTTTCTATTGGCTCCACCTCCCAACAGCACACTCAGCTCTGAACCCATCAACAAATGAATCCACTGACAAGCATAGCACTCCATGACCCAGTAATCTCCCAAAACCTAATCTCTGAACACATGAAATGTTTAGGGGACATTTTAGATCTAAACCATAACAAGGGTCTCAGAGTCACTAATAAGCAAGAACATGACATCTGTATAGCTCTACCAACGTGAGTCCTAGGGCTCTGGGGAGACACTGGACTTTCACTAATTCTGTAGTGAGGAAAGTTCATCTTGAGTGCAGGCTAAAGGATTGCCAGCCAGAAACTGAAATCTAGGTTTTTTCTTAAAAACTCTAGGTGGGCACAGCTTTCTGAAGCTTGCTGTATAGTGGCCATCTGGTGTTAGCAAGAGGACGTTGATCTACCTCACCAGTGTGATTACTGTAGTCTTGGGAACTAAAAGGTAACTATTTCTTTTTCAGGGCATCCAAAATAGAATGAGATAGAACTTTCAAGCCCCATAGGCAAACTAGCTTTGACAGGTTCAAAGAGCTTTTCTTAGTTGACTTGCCCGCATATATAATATTCTCTCCTTTTCCCTTTTATTCTTCTTTATATTTAGTAGAGAAACTCTTCTGAATGTTTTAGCCAGTTTCTGCTAGAACGAATGAAGAAAACACATTTTATTCATTTATTTTAGGGCATTACAACAAGGGGCAGGGGAGACTCCCAGGAGAAGGCGTAAAAATCAGAGAGGAGGATAAGAAAAGGGAGGCAAAGTTCAGAAGACTTGACTGGTAGTGGGGGGATATATTCAGACACCCCTTTGCACCCATAGACTGTCTGTCCAGTGCTAAACTCAGTATGTCCTGTGAAAGCAAACAGCCCTATTGTTGCAGCCCTACTGTTTCTATTACCTGGAAAATTTTCCCGAGCTCTCATGCATATGCAAATATATGTAGGCTGGGATCCTAGATGTGTTCTTACTCAGAACTTCAGAGATTTTCTAATTGTTCGAAATGAACCGCTGTGATTTACTCCTCTGGGAAGCTGTATGCCCTTATAAGAGGAATTCATCCCTTTAGTAAACTCGCATAAAACTAATTTGTATCAAAACTTAATCTGGATTTGGAGCTCCAAAAATGTGTTATCTGTATTATGTTCGATTTCTCTGGGCTGAGCATTTGTGTATGACTTAATAAATGCTTGTAGAATGAATATTCATTAAATTAATGTGTGGGCAAAGCCTATTACAGTGTCTAGGTATTCCTTTCCCTGCCCATGATCCCTTTGTCAAAAAATGAGTGCGGTGTTCATGAAAGGATCGGGGCCTGATTTCAGAGTACACAGAAGCAGGTAGATTAGGGCAGGTGTGGTGGAATGGAGTTTTCAGAACTTTATCAAAATGTAGTTATACTGCTGTCATCTGTGAGCCTTTGAAGTCATTGGGATGTAAGCTCCGGAGATTGAGTCTGCCTTGGATAGGGCTAAGAGCATTCTTTCCATTGTCATTTCCAGTGTTTCAAGTGGACCATTTAGAATTGCTGAGGTCACCCTCTTCGCGTAGTTATTTTCAACACTTTTGTATCATTAAAATCCTGCATTCCTGGGGATTACATTCAGAGGACTAGAGTCACTTGCTCCTAGGAGGAGCTCTTGTAGACTAATCCCTTACTAGTACACTTGGAATTCTTTGTCTCTGGGGCTAGTGAGTGCCCCTTTTTGACCTTTGTCTAGTTCATCCTTTCTGTAGCTGGGACTGAGAAAGCAAGTACATTTAAAACAATTATTTATGTGGTACTAACATGACGTAACCATTCTCTGGGAATACTTTTAATCACATCAATGGACATAACTGGAATATATACAGATATTACTCAGACTGTAGTGTCAAGAAAGGACCATGTTGGATGAAGCATTAGAATCTAGCCTTTGTACTTATCTGTTTAGTTACCTGAAACCAGTCACTTAATTGTGCTGAACATTCTTTTCTTTGATCATTTTAGATCTCTTTCCTCGTCTGTTCCTGTCCTTTTACCTCCGAGCCACTTCTCTATCACCAAAAAATCTACTAAGTTATTTATATTCTGAGTTTTTTATATAAGAGGAACCATGCAATATTTAACCTTATGTGACAGGTTTATTTCACTTAATGTTATTGTCTTGAGACCCATTCTTTTTTCTGCAAATGACACATTGTCCTTACTCATAGCTGAATAATACTCTATAGTGTATATATACTACATAGTCTTCTATGAGTGCCCATTTAAAAATATATTTTATTGCTATATGTTTGGGCTCCATAATAGTTATAATCACCTTGGGGAATGAATGCATATCCAATCACACCTTAATCACATTCCCTTCCCTTTCCCTGCTTCATACTTCCCTCTTCCTTCCTATCCCAGTTTCCCTTAGTCTGCCTCCCTGTTTCCTATCATCTCTTTCATTTTTCTGTTTAAATTATTTATATTTTGAATTTCTCTAATTCGAGAAACCATGTGATATTTTAAACTTCTGTGTCTAGTTTATTTCACTTAGCCTTATGATCTCAGAGTGTATCCATTTTCCTACAAAAGACAATTTATCCTTTTTATGGCTGAATAGTACTCCTTTGTGTATCTATATCAGATTTTCTTCATCCATTCATCTGTTAATGAGCAAAATTACTCCCAAAGTTTACAGATTATGAATTATACTGCTACACACATGAAACATATCTGTTTTTATAGGCGTGTAATTCACAATAGCTAAACTCTGGAGACAATTTATGTGCCTATCAATAGACATAAAATTAATATACTCTGTTTCTTTTACTAGGAAGCATAAACTGATCAGTGGGCCAATCCTAAAGAAAACCACTGTTTGCTACTTGTTTTCCAGTAGTTCTTTAGGGGTAGGAACCATGATTAAATTGACTTAATGAATTCTGATAATTGGGCCATCTTCCTTGATGCCATCACTCAATCATTCATTATCTACAGGGATCAATAAGTCTCATGACTACTGTTAGAAGAAACTTAGTCTTAGATAGAAGAGTAAAAATTTGAGATTAAGACTTTTGGTGGACCCAACTAGTAACTAAGAATATAAAGTAGAACCAGGAAAATCTCTAAGGCTTGATTACAATAGTCAGAAAGTATTAATATATGTATAAGTACTTTTTATTTTGCTTATAGGACATGGTACTGTTTCCAAAGTAGCATAAAGAAAAAGATGTATTAAAATGCATGCACTATTCTCTAAATTAGTGGTTTTCAGAGTGAAAAATTGTAACTTCAGAGTGAAAAATTATAATTGCATTGCAATTTACCAAAATCCTTAATTAGGCATCTGTTTGTAATTTAATTCAAAGAAAAATAATCTTAGATTACATAATGCCTTGATCATTCCCTATAGAAGGTCAATAAGTGAAATATTAAGGTTTATGAAATTTAAGCATATTATCTCAGAC
Source organism: Dasyprocta punctata (assembly GCA_004363535.1). Classification (NCBI taxonomy): domain Eukaryota; kingdom Metazoa; phylum Chordata; class Mammalia; order Rodentia; family Dasyproctidae; genus Dasyprocta; species Dasyprocta punctata. The sequence goes on along the minus strand of RJWM01011824.1, from coordinate 8,284 downwards.
AAGCATAATAACAATAATATCCTGAGACTACTGTCAACAGAAATGATTCAAAGGGCAATAGAAGAATAAAATGGTCACTATGAATGAATTTTCTAATGATTATTTTTATGAGGTATCTGTTGTAAAGCATTGTTATTTTCATGTATTTAGCATAACACTTGGTCAGCAAAGAGAACATTAATATTTTAGCAATGAAGTTAGCTTTATGGTAAGTTATTTCTCTTAACCTGCAATCATGTCTGGTTTTAATTATGCTAATTAAAGGTAAAGATATTCATAGCTCAGAAATTAAAATAGGACATTTACAGATACAAGCCTGGATAGTTTTGCTAATTATATTGTTACTTATTATACAAATAAGTGAAATAGCTATATCAAACAATTTGGTGTGGAAATAACCAAGAGAACAACATAATTGATTCCTATAGTAAATGTAAAATTAAACTGAGATAAGGATGGCTCAGGAGTGATTTTCCAATTTCTGAAAAATAGCTAATCATGGGCTGTCCCCCAAATTACAGGATACCAACCATGTGTAGAGGCAGTGTCCCAGAAGCAGCACCCTAAACTAGGTGTTAGCCTTTTCATATGGGATCATTAGTCATTTAGTGGAATCTTAGGGAGTGTGCTGGGACTGCAGTACAGCAAGCATTTATTGGTTAATGTCATATATATCAGTGTTTCAGTAATCAGTCCAGGTATGCTAGTGCACACAAACTGAATGTCTGTCATGGTGAATATAAACTTGTTCATCACTAGTCATTTGAATCATTTTCCAGTAAACTTTTCAGATGCAATTTGTCTTAACTCTAGAACCTCCATGGTCAGAGTTAATTTATAAGCCCAGAGCAGGTATGAAACAAGATAATACTAGGTATAACACTATGTAAACATACTTAGGAGATACCAGAGAGTTCTATTTCTGGTAATAAGAAGACTAATTTGTAGCACTTTGACCCTCCTGCTAAGAACAGTAAGAAAAACTGTATACTTTAAAAATAATTTTGTTCAAAAGCACTGAAGAGTTACCAAGAAACTTAGGACTTCAGTGGTATTATTCCCCCAGTGAATGCGGCACACTGGAGTAAGCCCATGTCCTTCCTCACTCCAGTCTCACCCCTTTGGGCATTGCCTAGCCTAGAACCTGCCAGAAAGTGGTAACTCAGAACTAACACCAATTTTGCTGCATTTGGGTCGAGGGACACTTTAGAAAGCCAGAACAGAAGAGGTCAAATCTCATATTATTATATTAGAGGTAAACATAAGACCCTGAAAGATGGAAGGAAGGTAGATTAACTAGAGATCTTGGGATCCAAAGATTATTATGCCAGTGAGCTTTTACTGAAGTTTCTTTTTCCTCATATATTCCAGGAGGAGTGTTGGAGAAGATAGAAAGCAAAAAATTCCAAGGTCAAGGGCAGGCCAGAAGACATACACACAAAAATGTCTCTACTTCAGGCAATCAGCACTGGAAAACACAGCAGCCTCATCACGGCCTTTCTCAGCAGAGGCAGAGTAGGGAGCATAGACTTTTACCCTTGACCACTAAGCCATGAAAACCCTCACTGTGGTGCTATCAGAGGACGCCAAGTGGGGAGCATGGGTTTTCAGCCTGGTCTGGCAGAAATGAGGAGCACTCCTCATCCCAGCAAAGGTGGAGGCCTTTGGCAAAAATGAAATCTCTGCTCTATCCAGAGGTAAAAGAGCTTTCCTGCACATCCTACTGGAATGGCATCAGAGGAGTCCAAGAGGAAAGCCTGGGCTTCCATGGTCTCCCAGCAAAAGTGAGCCACCTGCTTCACCTTCAGTATTAGTAGAAGCCTTGTGGTAGGAGTGAGAAGGCACCACCCTCACTGGGAGCCAGGGCGGTTATGACAGAGACCTAGTGGGCAACTGGAACTCCCATGTCTGGCCAGCAGTTTTGAGGGGTCATGTTTGCTCATTAGGGCATCAGTGGGCAATCAGAGCTTTCCCTCTCAGCTTGCAGGAGTGATACAGCACCTCCTTCCCTTCCAGGATGGACTTAGAGAAGGTTTGCTAAGACAGGACATTGAAATAATGTCAGGAGTCTCATAATAGCCAAAGTGTCTAGAATATAATCTCTTGATTATCTTTTAACATTCAAGTTGATATTTCCTTGGTTTGGGGTATGAAGAGTAATTTCCAATTATATCCTAATCTATGGCTATTATGAGACTCCTGCCATAGATTAAATAATATTATTACTTTATCTACTTGTTTATTTTAAAATTTTAATAAATGTGTAATTATACATATGCATATGAGATACAGTGTGATATTTCAATACATGAATATATGTGTAATGATCAGAGTAGGGTAATTGATATATCTATCACCTCAAACATTTATCACATTTTTTTTCTTATTAGGAGCATTCAAAATCCTCTTTACCAGCCGTTTTGAAACACACAAATAAATGTCATCAACTATAGTTATACTGCTGTGCTATAGAATTTTAGAATTTATTCTTCCTGTCCACCTGAATCCTTAAACTCATTAATTAATTTATAAGCCCAGGGCAGGCACGAAGGAGAATGTCAGGCACAGTATTGTATAAAAATCTAAAGGAGATATTTAACTGGTTTCATTGTTTTAACACTTAACTTAAAATCTACCCTCTTAGCAAAATTTTATGTGTTCAGTGCACTATAGGTAACTGGAGGAACAACATCGTGTATCGGGTTCTTAGAACTTTTTCGTCCAGCACAACTGAGAGTTAATGGCTATAGATTACAAAGATCCCATTCCCCCTTCCCATTTAGTCACCAGTAACACCATTCTACTCTGATGCTATTTTAGGTACTGCGTGGAAGTGAGGTCATATCATATATTTTTCTATGATTGTCTTATTTTGCTTAACATAGTCTCTTAAATGTTCATCTAGATAGCAAGGATTTTCAAATTCACCCAAAATACATGTGGCAGGTCTTGCCACAATAATATTCTATTGTACATGTGTGCCCCATTTTCCTTATCCATTTATCCACTAATAGACATTTAGTTTGTTCCTATGTCTTATGTGCTGTGAGTAGTGAGTCAATGAACATTGGACCCTTGAAAACTGGATTTAAATTGTTTTGAATAAATACCCGGAAGTTGGGTACTGAATTATATGGTAAGTTTTGAGTTAGGTTTTTAATTAGGCCATATGGTTATGAAAACACACCAAGAAATAGAGAAACTTAAAGAGAAAAAAGCAAATTGTTCAATTCTACAAGTTAATATATAGAAAGAAACTGACTTTATTGGGTATGTACCTCTTGTTTCCAATGCACTATACTGCATGCATTGTATTTCTACTCATCAACTTATTGAATCTTCATAAAACCCAGTGTTGTGTGTTTTCTGCTCACAAAAAACATGCAAAGAAGGAAGCTCAGAAAGGTTGGGGAATGTTTCTAAGACCCCTTGATTCACAAATGCCCCAGGAAAAATTTAAGTCATTGTGGCTGCTCCTGTAAACTGCCTTCAAAATGAGATTTATGTGCACAAGGGTATATGTGAAGAAGGCAAAATATGTTTCAAATAACAATTATTTCATCAATGAGTTTCACTGCTGTAGTACAAGTTTTAGATACACAGTAATTTGAAAAGTCAAATACAGTACTTAGCAGTGAGCCAGGACACAGAGAGGATAGTTTTCTTAAAATATGTTTTCTCTGACAACTTAACTCAGATCCAAAGAACAAATCTAACAGATAATAACATAGTAACAGGATGAGCTACAGAAATTATTTGCAAGGAGAAAAAATTAATTTTAAAGACATAGTGAAATAATTCTAGAATGTTATGTCACCACGTTTACTTGTGTGTGCACAGTAATTTAAATTCTGGTCATTTTACCTCAGAAAAATAGACATGAGAGATATTACCAGTGATTTTTAGAAACAATCTTAGAGCAGTGAATAAAATATTTGAGCAAGATCTGTTTTGAATATCGTATTGTGCTCTGTCCTTCGATAGTGAATGCTGTGCATTATTTCCATCTGTAAGCAATGAGTTAAATTGCTTTTTTGATGCAGTCCTTTTATTTGCCAGTCAAAAAATATTACAAGTGATTGAAAGGATTTATAAAATGAGGTGGCTGAGATTTGTTCTTATTTGCTTGCAGCTGAAAGCATAATACACTTAATGCTTCCAGGATATGGAGGAGCTAACAGATGTCAAAAGAGCAGAGAAAGCTATTTGTAAAGATCATTCAAAACCAAACAAAAATCTTTTCTTTTACAAAATTCATAAACTTTATTTATCAAACATTAATCATATTTGACAGAAAATGCACTTGCTGTTTACACAGAATGAATCTATTTCCTTTTCACCTAAAAAGAATGAAAGTTGTTGTGATAAAGGTAAGACCTCTGGATTAAAATTAGTGTAACACACGTTTGTCTTCATCAAGTAGCCATTACTGAAAGCTCTGTAGTTGTAACTCTTTGCTGTCTATGCAATTTAAACAAACGATTTTCATAAAGAGGGAAGCGAGATAATTAAAAATCAAAGAACGTTTTCTCTGGTTTATTTTGCTTAACCAGCTTTTTAACTGATCCGAGTTTTTCAGATGCTGACATTTAGTGCTGGTGACTTTTTGTGATACATTCAGTGACTGTGGATGTACATTAGTGATTACAGGGCCATAAGGTTCATTAATGAGCCCACGTTGGTATCTTTGAAAGAAGAAACTGTAATGTTGTGCATTAGGATTTTAAGAGAAAGATAATAGTTTGAGGAATAAATTGCTTAATACTGTTGCTTTAGGTCCTATGTACACAAACAGAAGAATGCTAGCAAGGCATTACAATCAAGACTAATGTTGCTGCGCGTGGTGGTGCCTACCTATAATCCCAGCACTTTTGAAGGCTGAGGCAAGAGGATTGCCACAGCTTTGAGGCCAACCTGGGCTACAGCCAACCTGGACCTTGTCTCAAAAAACAAAAAACAAACAAAAAAAGACTAATGTTTAGTAAAGACATGAAGGAGTAAAAAATGAAAATATTATTTATTATTTCTGGATTTGTCTTACCTTACTCCAAATTCTTATTGTTAAAACAATCCACAAATATACATAAGGTTTCATCTGGGCTGCTACTCTGTTATGATAAACATGATCCTTAAATGAATTGGTTTCTGACAGAAGTTCCCTTTGGATTTATTCAAGAATTTCAGTCACATAGCGTGACTAGGTCTCATACTTCTATCTTATATCCCTGTTTTGTTAGCATAGCCCTTCATTTTTGTGGGGTATCTGTAGATGTTGGTCTTTCAGCCTAACCACATGATTGGTCAAGGATTGAATGAAGGTGGATAAATATGAGGATTCCTGCAGGGAATTTGCAATTATAATAGGAGAAGCAGTTTTTATCTGCCAGAAGTGTACTAATTTTAAGAACTCATGTTAAACTATACATCTGTCTAAATACGTGTCTTGACTTTAGACATTTGATCCTGTGCCTGTATCTTAGAATAGAAAAGAACAGAGTATATTTAAAAGGTTTCCTCTGAAGCAGGGCACAATACTTGGCTGAAGAGTTTTATGGAAGCAGTATTTTCAGTGCGCATCCCAGTCTCATTCAAACACTTGGTGTCTACTGCTCCCTCCAAGATCAGGAGGATCCTAAGGCAAAAATGCTTTCCTCACAGAGATGGTTGTTGTCAAAAGACTTGTGTATTTTGGTCTTGTGTGGATAACCATCTCATCAATGAGAAAAGTATCTCAAGGCCCTTAAATTTACCTCCCCACTTCCTTCTGCTAATGCCACATTCATTAGCAACCTACTAACTTCCCTGAAGAAAATATACTGATAGAATATGGGAGACTCCCTGCAGCTCTCTGGTGGTCCATGTGATGGTACTTTCTGATGCAAATTAATTGCATTTTTTAAAATGTAAGTATGTTTCCAAGTAGTTGATTATAGGTGGAGAAGTGGGAAATCATGCTAACATGAACATTTGGGTTCCATGCAACAGCCATATACACTAAGGATTGGCATTGTGTTGTCCCTACCAGTTTTAAAGGCAGTTTGATTTTGAATATGTCAACTTACACAGGACTGAGAGCTGTTAAGAACCAGGTTCGGTGCCTTTGGAACACCAGGCTAGATCTAGGAAGAATTGCATCAGATCAGTTGTTCTTTCCATGTGTCAGAGTTGCCTAGGGAGGGATTTACAAATGTGGAGACCTGTACTGGAGATTCTGATTCAGTAAATTAGGCATGGACAACCCCCTACCACACACACCATGGTTCTAATGCATACTCTTACTTGAGAAATTCTCTTTTCAACTGTGTCTCCACCTAACATTCAAATGTGCTTGCTTTTACTGATTTTGTAAAATAAACATATAATTAGATTTAGTAAGTTGCTAGATTGGCCTGTGCTATATTCATAAATATGGCCCTGGCTCATATCCCCGGTTTTATAGAGAGGTGGTCTGAACATAAGATGTGGTGGCAGCATCTTTAATATGGTAAACAAATGGCCAAGCTCACTACAAATTTCCCTAGACACTTCAGAAGCGATGAACAATGGTTCTACCCTTAAATTAAATAGCATCTTTTTTTCTAGTTAATAGTTTTATTGGTTAGCCACTTTTCCTCATTTCTTTTTTACTTTGTTCTCATAATTGTAGACTATTGCATAAGGCAGTTTGCAATAATAGTAACATTGATGTTTCTGGGTCCATTTTTGCTGTTGAGAAGTCCGCTAAGTGTTGTTAGGGTTTCGTAAGTGATCTTTTTATAGGTGAGGTAGTAACATCTTGGGGGCTCAGTTGCAAGGAGGGTTCTTAAACATGGGTCCTCCTCTTGTACAGTCTTTGAACCACATCTTCCGTTCTCCATCTGGGTATTTATATCATCGCTAAAAATCGATAAATGTTGGCAATATTCTCTTGTGGAAGTTGCTGCCTTTAAGCTCATTTAATTAAGATTTTATGATCTTTTGTCTATTTGCTTCTCCACCTCAATTTACGATCTCCCAAAGATTTAAAACAGAAACATTTTTATTATCTCAGCCATACACTTAAAATATTTTAAAAGCGTATCTTAACATTTTGAAATGACTTAGATCAAGCATTTTTGGGGAGATTCTACCAATTTCAATAAACAGAGGTTCCATTTTCTTTTAAAATTCTTTTATTAAGAAAAAATTGTATTCTCTAATTCTTATTCCGTGCCACAGACATTTTGAGCAATCAAACACTGTAGGAATGTGTAAGACTCTTAATATAAATCTTTGCCAATACACTTAGGTTTTATTCCTGGTTGCAAAGATATACCTAGAGTAGTACTTTCCTATGTAAATTTCCATAGAAGAGTAATTTACAGCCAAATAGTGTTATAAGCTTGGGGAATGCTGAGTTAAACAGAGTAACAGATTTCCTCATGGAGGAAACCATGTGGTGTGCAATACACCAGAGTGATGGAACACCTTTGAAAGTGGGGTCACCCATAAGACTGGTCATCCCTGGTGCACACTTGAGGAAATCTTGCTTAGAGATAAAGGTGATTTCCCCAAATCATGCAGACAGCTAGCAGCAGGACTCAGACTGGAGTCCTGTTCTCCTAACCCTCCCCTCCTCTTTATGATCACAAGACAACATTTTGTAAATTGCTACTTGGGAAACCATTTCCAAAAAGTACCCCATTCCAAAACTAAAATGTGCCTAGAACTCATCTTCTTTCACTAAGTACAAGGAAAATTGGCCTCTCTCCTGAAAATGGCTCACCAGCTATGCCCCAGAAGTTCCTTAAGGAAAATTAAGTCTGAAGTCACAGAACAGTGGTGCCAGATCTTGACCTGAAGTGGAAAATGGATGCTTTCATGGGGTTTCAACCCAAATCAACACCGAGATCCAGTAATCCTGTCTGATTTTTAAGAGGGTGTGCGCTCCCCTGAAATCATAGTTTCTAGCTGGCAGGGAACAAACTTCCAAGAACAAGTTGTGACAGAAAACTTTTTTTAAAAATCGCTTTTGGATCTCAACCAGCAGAATGTGCACAGTTTCTGACTGTTAGTGTATTCTTCCCGCTATTACAGAAAATGGGCTGTGGGAACTTGGGAAGGTAAAGTGCAATGTTATTTACATTTTTGTGCCAAAACATTATGAAGTGAAATAGTCAAACATGCTGGGCGAGTGCAGCATGTGAAAATTAATAGGAACATTTTGAATATATGATCTTTTCTTTGAAACAATACAAATGAAAAGGTTCTGTGGAGGTATTTTCTTGAGTTCTTTTTAATGTTTCTATTTTCTTTTTCTTTTTTT
>RJWM01011823.1:0-58604 GCA_004363535.1 Dasyprocta punctata | reverse complement strand
GGACCTTAACACCCCATTGTCACAGAGAGATAGAGCAACCAAACAAAAAATCAGCAAAGAAATAGCAGAACTGAATCAAGCTTGTGAACAAATGGACCTAGTAGATGTATACCGAGTATTCCACCCATCAACATCAGAATACACATTCTTCTCAGCTGCACATGGGTCATTCCCTAAAATAGATCATATACTGGTCCACGAAACAAGTTTAAGTAAATACAAATGAACTGAAATAATTTCATGCACATTATCTGACCACAGAGCAGTAAAATTGGAAATCAATGACAAAAAAACCTACAATAACTGCATAAACACATGGAAATTAAATAACACCCTCCTAAATAACCAATGGGTCACAGAAGAAGTTAAAGAAGAAATTAAACAATATCTACAATTGAAATACAAATTACCGGAACCTGTGGGATACAATGAAGGCAGTCCTCAGAGGGAAATTTACAGCACTAAACTCTCATATCAGAAAAACGGAAAGAACACACATAAACAACCTAATGCTGCACCTCAAACTTCTAGAAAAGCCCAAAGAAGGGAGGAAATTATTAAGATTAGAGCAGCAATTGATGCAATTGAAACTAAGAAAACAATACAAAGAATTAATGAATCGAAGAGTTGGTTCTTTGAAAGAGTAAATAAAATTGATAAACCCCTAGCCAACCTTATCAAAAAGAGGAAAGAAAAAACTCAGATTCATGCAATAAGAAATGAAAAGGGTGAAATCACTACAGACCTTGGAGAAATACAGAAGATCATCAACACTTACTTTGAAAACCTTTGCTCACATAGATTCGATAACACAGAAGAAATGGACAGATTCCTAGAAACCTATGAATTACCAAAGCTGAATCAAGAAGACATAAAGCTACTGAATAACCCAATTTCAGCTAATGAAATTGAAAATGTAATTAAGACCCTACCAACAAAGAAAAGCCCGGGCCCTGATGGATTCACTGCTGAATTCTATAAGAAATTCAGGGAAGATTTAATGCCAACACTCCTCAAACTCTTCAATGAAATCGAAAGGGAAGCAAGTCTCCCTAACTCATTCCTGGAAACAAGTATTACCCTAATACCAAAACCAGAGAAAGACCCAACCAAAAAAGAAACTTACAGGCCAATCTCCCTAATGAACATAGACGCAAAAATCCTCAATAAAATTCTGGCAAAGAGAATACAACAAGTTATCAGAAAGATTACACACCACGATCAAGTGGGATTCATCCCAGGAATGCAGGGATGGTTCAACATATGGAAATCAATACATGTAATACACCATACAAACAGGGCCAAGGACAAGAACCACATGATCATCTCAATAGATGCAGAAAAAGCTTTCAACAAAATCCAACACCCATTCATGATCAAAACCCTACAGAAAATCAGAATAGATGGTCTCTACCTCAACCTGATAAAAGTCATATATCATAAACCAACAGCCTACATCTTACTAAATGGAGAAAAACTGAAAACTTTCAACCTAAAATCAGGAACAAGACAAGGATGTCCATTATCATCACTCCTATTCAATATAGTTCTGGAAATATTAGCCAGAGCAATTAGACAAGAGAAAGAAATAAAGGGAATAAGGATAGGAAAGGAAGAAGTGAAATTATCATTATTTGCAGATGATATGACACTCTACATAGAAGACCCCCAAAAATCCATTAGAAGACTTTTAGAAGTAATAACTAAATTTAGTAATGTAGCTGGATACAAGGAAATACAAATGGCAAATAAATATATGAAAAAATGTTCAGCATCAATGGTCATTTGGAAAATGCAAATTAAAACAACTCTGAGATTCCATCTCACTCCAGAAAGAATGGCCAAGATTTAAAAATCAACCAACAGCAAATTCTGGAGGGGCTGTGGGGAAAAAGGAACGCTTCTCCACTGTTGGTGCGAGTGTAGACTGGTGCAGCCACTGTGGAAGTCGATGTGGAGATTCCTCAAGAAGCTAGGATTAGAGATCCCATTCAACCCAACTATCCCACTTCTGGGCATTTTCCCAGAAGAACTGAAAACATCATACCACAGTGATATCTGTGCACCCATGTTTATAGCAACCCAATTTGTAATAGCCAGATCTTGGAAACAACCCAAGTGCCCATCAATCAAAGACTAGATAAAAAAGATGTGGTATTTTTATACAATGGAGTACTACTCAGCTATTAAGAAAGATTGCATTGAGACTTTTGTAAGTAAATGGTCATGACTTGAGACCATACTCGTAAGTGAGATAAATCAAACCCACATGTGTAAATACCGTATTGTCTCCCTAGTGTAAGAAACGGAAAAGTATATGTGATCCAAAATCTATAATAAATACTATGGAAGGGTAAAAAACAGCTCAAAGAGCAAAAGTTACTGGGAAGGGAAAAGGCGGAAAGAGAAAAGGGAAGAGGAAAAGATATAAACCTGTATATATGTATATGTAGGATAACTAAAATGAACACACTGTTGAATCTATTCATTATTGAGAAAGAACAATTAATACTCATATGATTAGATCAATTTTACATGTCTATATCTGTTAATGTAAGTAACCATTTTAAAGATAACAATACGCAATATTGCAACCATTGCCAAGTTTCTATCATCTGATTTTGTAAGCCTGCAATGTTACTGTTGTGTATTTACTCTAGTCGTTTGTTTGTTTCTTTTGCTTGTTGTCTTTGTTTTATATGTCTTTTTTTCTTTTTTTTTCTTTGCTTAAATAAAAAAATTTTAAAAAATAATGATTTGCATTTCTAACAGATTCCTAGTGATGTTGTTGTCCCTGCTCTGTGTACCATACTTTGAGAATCGATGCTCTAGACAAACTAGAAAAGTACGGTTAAGTGTCAGACAGATTGGAGTGCAAGTTGCGACTGCAACAAGAAGCCACTTGACCTTAGGTGATTCATTTTACCCTCTGAATCCATTTCTTCAAGTATAAATCAGGAAATAATGCTATGGGAATTAAACAAGACAAAATGTGCCTGGTACTTATCACTTACCATGAATACTCATTTTCTTCAACTCTGTTTCATGAACCAAAATTCTTACAGAACTATGCAGTAGTCATGAAGATGAACACAGTGGTCAGAACACAGTGGCAGAGTCAGACTTTGGAGAACACCCCAGTTTTGTGACTTGCTTACTTACTGTGAGGACTCCAGCAAGTTAATTAGTCTCCACGATCCTCTTTTTTAAAATGGGGCAAAAATAATATCAACATTTACTTTATAGCGTTTGAGAGCTATTATTATGTGCCTGGTTCCTAAAAAGCACTGGGTAAGGGATAACTTTTACCACTGGCACTTTATGGTGGTTAATAGAATCTCTGCTTTGCTACAAAGATATTCTAAAGAGATGGAAAGTGTGAACAAAAAAATCACACATTGAGGAGTATAAGTAAACATCCAAAAGTTTAAAATGTACATTTATAAGCCAAAATTTCTGAAGGAAAGTTTATGTAATGCATTTGCTTTGGAAATAATTAAAGCCCAAAAGATGGAGACCAAATAAAGTTGTGCTGCAGACTCATCTCCTTCAATGTCAGAAAAGACAAGAATTGGTCCAAGGGCTGGAATCAATTTCTGAGTTTCCTATAGTCATTTATGATGATTGACTGGTTGTCAGTCAGGCTGTGATTTCTCTCAGCAACAAGGGTGTTCACCTCAGCTCTGGAAATAAGAGAATTGGGAGCCAGAAGTGAACTGATGAAAGCATTGGAGAAACTAATCCAATAGGTCAGATGTCTCTGAACATTTAACCATGTGACCATTTATTTGGCTGGATTCATTTTATCAGAACCACAGTTTGAGGAATTAAAGTATTTTATGACATTTGTCTGATTCCTATAAAAGGAGGAGATGGAAAAGGACAAAGAGGAGATGAGAGACAGTGGGTGTGTTTTTGAGCAGCATTCTCAGTGAGTATTTGAAAGATATTTAGATCTACCCAATGAAGTATTATTGGTCGATTTATAAGCACAGTCTCCACCAAAACAATAGAACAGAATTGCACAGATGGTTATGAAAGAAAAAGAAAAATTTTTAATAAAACCAACAGTGTTCCAGCATTAGCTTTCATATGGTAATTTGGCATCAGTTTCAACACTTTATCTAATTAGTCAATATTTATTAATCGATTATTAAGTAGCTGATTGAATCTTGTGTGTCCAGTAAAGATCATTTGGATATGGCTATCTCTAGATTCATGTGATTGTATATTCACTCGTCCTTCAAGAGTGAACATAAGAACACTGGAGAGGGAAGGATCTGAATTGAGTCCCAGCTCTGTGGTTTTGGAGAGTTCACTTCTTTTGTCTAATCCTCAATTGCTTCATCTGTAAAATGGGCAGGATTCCTGCCTCATAAAGTGACAGTGATTGTCTGGGGTACTTTCTCGTCACTGAAACACAATGCTTAACACGTACAATTCTAAGAAGAAAAGGTTTATTTTGGCTCACAGTTTGTAGAGGTTTCAGGTTTCAGTCCATAATCTTCTAGCTCCAAGACAGGGAAGCATGGCAAAGGAGGATGGCAGAGAAGAATTATTCCTGGCAGGGCAGGCAGAAAGTAGAGAGGAAGATCAAGGGAGAAGGGGGGAGATATCCCCTTCCAGGCCACACCCCAGTGACCCATTTCCTATAACCAGGCTTCACTTCCCAAACCACATTTATCCATAAATACCTCCTGTCTTAGTTTCTTTTTTCTCATTGCTGAGACAAAACACCTGATGCCCAAAATTAGGGAAGGAAATGTTTATTTCTTACAGTTCTCAGGGGCTTCAATCTATTCTCAGTTGGCAGCATGGCATGGTGGGGCAGCCATTTATGGTGGCTGCCAAACAGCAAGGCAAACCGGCAAGAGAGAGACACGCCTTCTTCCCGCCTTTATACTGTGAGTTGGCTCCACCCCTGGGTGGTTGCCACACTCACACTATGAATCCCAGTGCCAGACAACAAACCAAACACAAATGCTAGACTCAACTGTGTCCATGCCATGATTGCATAAGACTTGGTGGGGCCACAGGAACATAAACTATAACACCTCCCTAAATCCCCATCTATGAGTACATGAGGCTTTAGGAGAATGTCTAGACATAAAACGACACAGTAATTAAACATGATGATGTTTGTGAAATATCCAACATGTGATAAATTCATAATAAATTTAATATGTTATTATTATCATTATAAGATATATATGTGTGTGTGTGTGTATATATATATATATATATATACACTGAAGTTAATCACATGTAGCAATTACATCTGCCTATTAAAATCTTCTTAAAAGTGGTTTTTATTTTGAGAACAAATAAGTATTCAGAATTCATAAACTCAGTTTGCACAATGACTTGTTCTAGTCTACATAAGAATAGAGCAATGTATTTTATTCCAGTAAATATAGAAAAAGGAAAATGAGGAGCAGGATATAAATAACCCTTAGTACCTAGTATAGGCCATACACTGTGATAGATTTAGCATATATTTAAAAAGACAGGAAGTCTAGAGGCATAAATAAATTTCTCAGGGTCACATTGCTAGTACGTGGTAAATTTAGGATCTGAATTCAAGATTACTAAAGCCCCAAATCTTTGCTTTACTCAATTCTATAAGGCCAATATCACAGCCCTTTACCGTGACCCATTCTCAGCCTGCCCAGCAACATTGCCCTAGGACTCAAATATTTAGCGAGATGAAAGTCTTGGTAACACTCAGGTTAAAAAGTCTAATTTCTCACTGAAATAGGTCCCAAGAGCATCCGGTCACAGAATAATTATGCTCTCAAGAATGATCAGGCATGTTGTAAATGGTTCTGGCATTAAAGCAGTCTCAAGAGTGATCAGTAAAAAAATACTCATTTTAAAAATAATTAGATCCATTTTCTGCTTTTTCTGCCACCTTGAAGTTGAGCAGCATGAAAGAATTCAGATGCAGTGATGACTCTCAAGACAAGTAAAGTAATACATCCTGGGAATCAAGATTTTAGAAGGGTGCTTGAGATTACAAAGGTCTTTAGGAAACAAATCAGGCTTTCACTACTAAAGTATTAAGCTTTCTGGAAAATATTACAAGAAAAAATGTGGTTTTTTTCACTGCATTTGAATTACAATCCAAACTCCTGAACATGGCCTAGACAGAGTGACTTCAGAACTTCAGTCACTGAATCCCAAACCAACTTCATCTGCTGCCTATAACTTCACTCCATCCAGTCACAGTGGTGCTTTTTATGTTCTAGACCCATTCCAGACTCAGGTGATCCTCAGAGTTTTTGCAAGTCTCTTTCAAGCTAGATCTTACGAAGTAAAGTCCTTCCTGCCATTGGGGGTCAACTCCAATGTCAAGATTTCAGGATACTTCCTAATCTAATGCTACCTTTTCTCCCCCTTCTGTTTCTATCCCATACTATGTGTACTTTTTAATACATTTTAAAATTTGAAATTTTTAGTTGATTGGGATGTGGTTTTGTTGGTATGTGCACTTCTTGAGTGCTCATTCCATAAACATCGAGACCTTACCTGTTTATTTTCATGGTTGACACTATATAGAATGGCAGTACAGATTTTGCAAACATTTAGTAAATACCTTTGAATGAAAAATATAGTATCTCCATTTGGAACCTGAAAGAGTTGAAGTTCCACTTTAAAAGCCCATACAGTTTTACTCTGTTTTGTTCTCTCTACCTTAAAAAGACTCCTAACCATGTTTGAAAGCTGGGTGAATCCTTAGTCATTTTCAAATTTTAATTTAAAAACTTAATGTCTTTTTTGCCGTTCTGGTATAAAAAAAGCAACCACTGATTTTCCGTGCACTGTTTGTATCTTATACCTATCTCTATTTTCACCTATGTCAAAAACACTATATTTTGTTTATTTACACAAAAGTGTATTCCTCACTTGCATATGAGTACCTCAAGGGCCACAACTGATGTGCTTATTTTCTATATCACAACAGGGACAATGTCTGGCATATAAAAGGTGCTTGGTCTGGGAAATAAATTGAATTGAAATGAATTAAATCATAGTAGTAAAAACTATTTTTAAATGTCCACAGACAATGAAGTAGAGCTACCCATTTTAATTCAATTTAATAACTATATATGCAACATAATCAAGCAAATATGACACTACTCAGGAACTGTAGCTCATTTGAAATAAATGAAAGTAAGTGTTCCTTTAGAATTACAGTAGTTTATATACTTGGTGTTGGATTTGCCAACAAAGAATTACAACTTCAGCATTAAAGTGCAGAAGTGTGGACAGGTACATGTGACACCTCCTTCCTACTAAGTCTTTTGCTTTGTTGTAGGCTTTAAAGTGATGGGTGTTACTATACTTCCCAAAAATAAAACCTAGCATGATTACCCTAACATGATTTTTCAAGATAGTCATAATATAAGCCAAATGGATGCACTTAGTACATCCATTGCAACGAACAATGGACACATTGAATTAATAGCAATAATATACATTTTATATAATAATATAAATATAAAATTACATATAATAAACAGCATTGACATTAATACTTAAAATAAATGATAATATAGGTTATAATTAAGTATTTGTAAATACCCAAGTAGGCATCTTTAGATAAGAGGTGAATGCCTACGTAAACTAGTGAACTTGAGACCGGTTACCGAATGACCAATTGGAGTACAGACAGAGCCTACAAATAACATGCACACTTGATAACAGACGCAGTTGTGTCTAGTACGAATCTTCATAGTTCAATATGTCTTGTAACAAATGTACTTACTGCACTTGTGCGAAGTAAAGAAATCTTTTCTGACTTTCGGTATCTACAATTTTACATTGCTCTTGTGTGGGCCATCATTCTTAACTGTCATCTTTTTTATTGCCGCTCCTGTCTTGTAAATGTTCGATCAACACTTGATTTAATGGAAATTTTGTGAAGCCTAGCTTGGAAGAGGTTGTAACTTGGATGAAAAATTAATGGGATAAAATCACTGACAGATATACTGTCAAGGCACTATGAGCTCTCCTTAAATGAAGAAGCGCTTCATTTAAGGAAAGCTCTATTGCTGAACATGGGAGACTGGGGCTAATGGTTCTAAGGGAAATGGAATCACAAGAAATACAGGGAAGAGTCTGAAGTTTGAAGAGTTATAACAATGTTATGGAAGATGACATGACTATATTTGAATAAACGTAGAGTTCATATATGAATAAATGTATATTTTTTACGTGAATAAATATAGATTGTTGTACATGAACAAATAAGACATTCCCTTAAAATAAGCCCTGTTGAGTCTTTTGGGGCAAAATTTAATACAAGACCTGATCTTATTTTCAGAGAAATATAGATAACAACAAGTACATATGCAGTTTTATGGGAACAGAAAAGAGAAAACATTAATAAATCACTATTGAGGTCTTGAAAGGCCTTATGAAGAAGTTGTTTAATCGAGTCTTTGAGGCATGAATACACTTTATCTAGGGCGAGGGTGAGCTTTAGGAGTTTCCACTACAGAGAGATAAGAGAAAGAGGGCACAGATGTAGGACACCTGGAGGGAAGGTTGTGGGAGAGGAAAGAAGCCAAGAAACTCCATTGGAGACCTACCCAAAAGAGGCCAACTTTTATTTGTTTCTGGCATTTCCGACCAAAAGGAAGATGCTGTCATCTAGATGGTGTAGCCCTGTAGGTTTTAGAGATAAAGTTTCCTAATTATTGTTTCCTAGTAGGTTGACCCTCTGGCCAGAGGAGATTTCCCTCATCTAGACCTATGAAGTGTGCACCCCACCCTTCATACAAGAAGGTCCTGTCCACCCTTAGGAAGATCCCTGAAGACATCAAGTTTTCCTCGGAAATGGAACAGAAGCTGGACAGAGGGACTCAGGAGGCTTTCTGGTCAACCATGGAAGGCATGGCAGATAAAAAAATTAATATTTAGTCCCTCTTTTGTCTGCAGTTGCAAATGTATCTCTTCACATACCTCAACATCTTCCTCTTAAAATGGAATTGTAGTTCCTGCCAGTCAATACTGTCCTGAGGTTCAAATGGACAATGGCAGTATTGCCCAATCTGCAGGCTGCATAATATTCATGGCAAAGGCTGATTTTAGAGGGACCCAGATGTAGTATTAACAAACTTTATGGTTACTTTAAGAATGTGTCCATATGGTGCCAGTATCTTTAACCTCCTCTAACATTTGCTGATGTTCTTTTTAATAAGATTAAAACCAGATGGCTTCACATTCAGATCCATGACAGGCACCATATGCCCACAGTCCCTCTATGCGCCATGGAGACACCTACATGCTTTCTCTCAATTTCTGTACACATTCTACTTAACTTCAGATTCTTCTAGACCTATCAATCACTGGGATTCCTTCCATAAAGATCCTAATAGCTGCCTTGTAAATCTTCAACACCTATTAACTGGAAACTTATTTGTGGAGCTATGGACTACTCTGTGGCTAGAATCCACTGACATAATTTTGTTTCCACTATATTTATTCTTACAGCTATCATCTATCTATAGCCAATGGTGCTGCACTTTTATTTTGTGTTTAGACATAAAATTTCCTTTGTAAATAAATGTTTTTTTTTCCAAAGAGTCAGTTAAGGGAGTAAATAGTGTTGATTTAGCAAAACTTAGTGCCCACAGCTAAAGTGTCCACAGGTAAAGGGGTAAAAGGTGAATGGTGGTGTGCAAATGAATGAAGTTTGGCATGTGATAGGTAAAAGAGATGACAGTCATTTTATAAGTAGTGAAGTAAACATGAGCCACTGTCATTTCAGTGGCAGGTCTTCTATATGTCCTCTGGTACTGAGTCATTAATTGATCCATAGTGGTAATGTACCCAATTTCATAATTCAACAAACAGAGCACAACATAATTTAAAGTGGCCCATGGGCATTCAGGGCAGCCTGTTTTCCAGTTCTGCATGTCAGTGAGAGAGAGAGGAAGCAAACTTTGGCTCATTTCTGCTGAGTGACTGATATTCTAAATTTGGCAAGCAGAAAGGACTCGATTTTCCTGAAACAACTGTTAATTGGGTGAATTTTGCAGGGACTTCATTTGTCTCCTGATATGGCCACTGAGAAGCTCCAGTATGCAGAAGATAATAAAAGGCAGACAGTTATAGTGTCCTTGATGGAAGAAACCCTGGAGACCATCATGTTAGGCAGTTTCTAGCATCTTTGTTTGCCCTGATGTGAGATAAAAGTCCAATGATCTCCTCTAAGGTGACTAGCTCAGAAGAACTTTCCAAAGGAGCACTGGGGGCAGAAGTCACTTTGATAAAGTACAGAAATACTGAGCTCTTTCATATCTGCCTATATCTAATTCAGCAAGTGGAAGTCCTAGATGTAGAGAGTTGGAAGCACATGTCATGGCTTAGGGAACAGATGCTATGGCCCCAGGGCTGACAATCTAATCAAAGAAAGAGATGGAGAGACTCCTGGAAGATAACTGAGACTGCGTCTACAAGTGGGCTTAACACACTCCTGGGCAGGCCAGGCACATGAGGAGCAAATTCATTTTGAGATGACAAAAGATAGAATCTTTATAGTCAGAGACAAAAAATTTATCTCAAGAACAATGAAGTGCCTACTACACAATGAGTGCTCAGTGCATATTTATGGAATGAACAATGTGTAAATAAATTCATTTCCACCCCAGGCAACAGAACTTCTCTTATATAACACACCATCCTCCATCAGTCCTTACCTAGGAAGGACTACTTAAAGTTTACTAGTTTGTCTACCACAGCACAAAACAGCCCTGACACAGAACAACACCCTGCTGACATTCCTAAGTGACAGTAAAACCTACCTTCCCCTCTCTGAAGATGAGTCATGCTTTAGGAAGAAAAAGTAAGATCAGTATGTTCATTTACAATAAGTCAAGGAATTTTGTAGACAGGCTTGCTTTCTCTTAACAATACAGAAAGGATCGCCCAGTGTCCCAATAAGAGAGTGAGATTTGATGTCATCATTACCCCCATTTTGTTCTAGCAGAGATCACAAATGGCATCAAAGACTTCCTCTCTTTCCAAATTTGTATCATCGTATTTTCCAGGTTAGTTGTGGATTGCAGCAAGGAGTGGGGAGCACGCTTGCATCCATCTCTTTGTCTAAGTGAGCTCTGCCACCTTAGGGTTTTTGCTGTAAATTCATCTTCAGCAGAAAGCCAAAAACAAGATGAGTGGATTGGGAATGATGTGGGTTAACCGAGTTCAGAACCTTCCCTATTGCTGCAATTGAATGAATCTCTGAAGAGAGTGAGCTCAGAGAAGGAGTTCCTTCCATTTGTCTGAAGCTCTAGAATACTTGAGCTTGCATGGATGTATTTCAGTCACAACTGGAAAATGCTGGGCCTGGTGGCTGTGAGTGGCCCACACTGTGGAACCTGGTGTGACAGGCAGACACTACCAAAAGAGAGGGCCTGCAGCAGCAGGCTTGTGTAGAAACCTATACATACACAGGAAACGGGATTTGGAAAACTTCAAGATAGCTTCATGAGGCATTTTGGAAACTGAAATGCTCCAGGAAAGGACTCACATCTGGGAGAAGATTCCCACAGCATGACCTCAGGGGGATTATGCTTTCATTTCCATGCTTCTATTATAGGAGTCATCATATTTCCTGTGTAAATGTGCCAAGAAGATGAACAATAATAGAAGTAACTCTGTGTTAGGTCACATTCAGGCAAATAACTCAATACATTTATGCAATGCATAGTGATCAGATCAAGGTAGTCACCATTTCCAACTCCTTAAACATTGATCATTTCTATGTATTGAGAACTTTCAAACTCCTCTCTTCTAGTTCTTTGTAAAGACATAATAAACTGTTTTAGGGTATAATCACCTTCCTGTGCAACACTAGAACTTGTTCTTCCTATGTTTTGGTACCCATTATCTGGACCTCCCTCTTCCTTTCTTCTATGACATTTTCTAGCCTCTACTGACCACTCTTCTACTCTCCACTTCAATGAGACTGACTTTTCTAGCTTCCACTTCTTTTTGATAAAACTAGTCTAGTTGTTTTATGAAAGAATTTCGGACTCATTGCTAACTTTTCTATAATTTGCAAAGAAGTAAAACCCCTCGTATATCCAAGCAGATATAGGGAGATCTCCTTCCCCTTTTCCCGTGTGTTCTTCCCAGGTGATGAGTCTGAGAGGCGTAAGCACTGGAAGTGATAAAGCAATATAGGAAATTCTGCTGAATTAGTTATATTCATATGAAACTCAGTGCCCTGCCCCCAAACCAAACGACATGCTCACTCGGAGGATCAAGGCGACAGATGAAGCAGCAGGATGGTATTCAGTTCTGGTTCTGTCATGTGCCCACTGGGTGACCTTGAGAAATTGTGCCTATCATATAGGACATCAACTTTTTCACCTGGAACTAATGAGGATAAAGGAGTAAGGATTAGCAATTCCTTGCTCCTAACAATGTTGTGATGTTTAAAAATGGTTAATAGTTGCAAAATTACCTAAGAGAGATTATCCTTACCATTTTATATATTCCATTAAGAATTAGAGAGACAAATTTAATAGTTAAATCCTTGTGGAGAGGTGCAAGTTTAACACCTGCATCTGCTGTATATGAAGCATACAACTTTTTAAAAGTGATCTGTGCTTTCTGGACCTTACACTCCTCATGAATAAAATGGTAGTGAGTAGTAGGAGATAGATTAAGTATGTATAATGGGTGTAAAATTCTTACTTCCTCTAAAAACCATAAGGATTAAAGCAGGTAAGGAGAAAAATGTAAAGACTGAGTGCAGGGATTTTTCCTTTATTTGAAATGGTTTGTTTACACCCTTCATTAAGGTGCTGCTAAGCATAGTCATTCTAAAATAACATTTCATTCTGTAAACTTGATCTGGACTTCAAGGATTTGATCAATGAACCTGTCTCTCTTCATGTCTTTCAATGAATTTTAAATTTTATTCTATTTTTATAAAATAATAAAAGCTCAATTTAGGAAAAAATTTTAAAACAAATAGCAAAACCACAATGCCATGATTCCATAGTCTATTCAACCAGGCTTATCCATTGTCTTCTATGAGTTCAGTTCTATGCACTATAGTACTATACAAGACAGACAAGCCCCAATATCTACAGCTGACATTCAAGTAGAGTGAGCCAACCAATGGACAAATAAATCAATGAGAAATATTAGGCGCTGATAAGTGCTATGGATGGTGTGAAAATAAAACAGATCAATATGTGAGAGACTCAGCCACTCTAGAATAAGTAGTTAGGAAAAGCTTCCTTAGAAGGGGTAACATTTGAGATGAGATCTGTATGAAAAAAGCGAAGTTGTACAAAGATCTGAGATAAGCATGCTTGAGGCAGATGGTGCAGCAAAAACCCAAGTCTCAAAAAGGAAAAAGGATAATATGCTTGCAAAACATAAAAAAAAAGTCCAAGCATCTGGAATGTAATGAGCATGGAGACAATGACATTAGAAGAGATTGGAGGGGCCGGGGATTTAGCTCAGTGGCACATGTGCCTGCCTAGCAAGCACGAGATCATGAGTTCAATCCCCAGTACCAGAGAGAGAGAGAGAGAGAGAGAGAGAGAGAGAGAGAGAGAGAGAGAGAGAGAGAGAGAGAGAGAGATTGGAGACATAGGAGAGGCTAGATAACAGCAGGTCATGTGGATTTTGTGTTTTATTCCAATACAAATGTTTGGATTTTATTCCAATACAAAGAATGGTTATCATGAGGTTCCC
Organism: Dasyprocta punctata; assembly: GCA_004363535.1. NCBI lineage: Eukaryota > Metazoa > Chordata > Mammalia > Rodentia > Dasyproctidae > Dasyprocta > Dasyprocta punctata. Next base: position 44,879 of record RJWM01011823.1, on the reverse strand, counting down.
AAGTTTATAAGATATCATCAGTGTATAGGAAAGACCAAAGATGAGCAAAAGCAGGGTACTCAGAGAAGAAACAATTGCAAAAGTCAAGGAAGAAGAGGTGGCAGTGTTGATGGAGATATTGGAAGAGACAAGCGGATGGCTGAGATGTGTGTTGGAGAAAGACACATCAGAACTTGTTGAGGGGTTAGATGTGGGGATTCAGGGAATCTTCAATGACTGTTGGGTTTTATTTATTTATTTTTTTACCTAAATGATTGACCAGTGGGGAAAATTGAAGGGACATAGGTTTTAGTTGGGAGAAGAATGCAGGCAACTGGCAGAAGGTACCAGAGGTCCATTTTCGTAGTGCTGCATCTGAGATACGCATTAGACAACCAGGTGGAGATATGGAGATGCTACTGAAGGTCTGAGTTTAAGGGGAAGTGGAAACAAGAGCTATGAAACAGAGTCACTAACATAGAGAGATTATGTGTGAAGCACAGAGTACCCGTAAGAGACCTGTGTGAACCTCCAACTTACACAGTTTGAGGCAAGAAGACAAAGAAGCAAAAAAAAAAAAAAAACTGAAAAGGAGTCACCCATGAAATGGGAGAAAACTTGGTCCTGGAAGCCAGAGGAGGAAGTGCTGGGGAGGGACTGAGTCAGATGTTTCAGAGACCCTAAGCAAGAAGATTGAGGAGCTGATGGTTGTGTTCAGGGCCATGAAGTACAGTGATGATCTGTACAACTGGCTTTGTTGAACACATAATGCTGCCTGTGAAGACTGGTATTTTGACATCTCAGGACAGTGAGGAAAAATACCATGAATGTGTTCCCAGAACTCCCAGTCCTTTTCCTGCCAAGTCCTTTCCTGGAGAAAGAATTGGCCTCAAGAGAGCTGCATGTGCCGTTGTGGTCATACAGGCTGTCATTAATCACAAGGCTCTTCCCACCTCTTTCTTCCCCACTGTGGGACTTGCAAAAGTTTTTCCTGTGGGACTTGCAAAAGTTTTCCCAGTCTGCAGGTTTGGGTAGACTGATACAGATGCAAATAAAATTTGCATATATTTGACTAGAGTAATATTTTGTATACAAATCTAAAAGGCTTTTAAAATAGTCCCTCATTTATTTTAGAAAGCAAAGAACTATGGGTATTTCCCTGAACATAAATAATCCAGGCATTCTGTGTTTCTATTTGTGGTCTGCTGACTGCACCAAACCATTTTTCAAAGCTATGAATAACACTTGGAGGTTAATTCTAATAGGTAAGTAACTTTGGAAAACATGATAGTGGAACTTGAAAGCACTAAACATAAATTCTCATATCAGAGTTAATTATTGCGTTGATAAAATAATTCACTTAAGCCTTTTGTATGACTTTAAGAAACTCAAAGTCCTTCATGGAAACTATTTGCATTAATTAAAAATATTAATATTACATATTGGACTATAAATACTTTCCATCTGAGAATAAAAACTAAGTTTCCACAAACGTACAGAAAAAGAGACTGTTCTGCAGCCATGGTAACAAATAGATATAGGAGCAGATTTTAAACTCCTGGAAGTGATCCTTGACAACTTGACTCAGAGAAGATGCTTTTACAAGCTAGCTAATCAGTGTCAGTCCCTCACTTCTGAAATTCAGGCAAACAAAGAGAAATTGCCTACAGTAAACACTGCTTTTGAGCACCACCACTCATCCAAACTCACATGACTACACTCTTACAAATGACATCAACCTCATTTAGCAGCTAAAAGTTCATCAGTCCCTGAACTTCCAGCTCCCCAGAAGCCTTACATAGAATCAGTAGAATGAGAGGCTGCCTGATCAACCCTCCTATCACTTACTATAAGAAGATACGTTATTCTTGTTGCTATTATTCTTACCTCCTGTTTATGACATTATATATTGTTTACATTCACTGAGGTTATTAGGTTCCGGTACTTGGCATATCTTAATTAGAATCCATCCTTCTCTCTTCTCCTCCCCTCTCCCCTTTCCCATTTGCCAAAAGTCTATTCCCTTGTTTCCTTTCATTCATTCTTTATTATTCTCTTCATTTGTACTTTGCCTTACTCAAATGAGAGATATCATATGGTATTTAGGTTTGTGTGACTGCTTTATTTCACTCAACATTATATTTTCCAGATGCATCCATTTTCCCACAGATCTCTCAAATATATCCTTCTTTATAGCTGAGTAGTATTCCATTATGTGTAGATACTACTTTTCCTTTAATCATTCATCCGTTGATGGGTACACTGGCTACTTCTAGTATTTAGGTATTATGAATTGTACTTCTGTTTAGAAGTGAAACTAGGGAGATGGGTGGGAAGGGAAAGGGGACTAAAAAAGCTTTATTATGTACATGTACCCACCCCCAACATGAAAATAACCATCATGTACTGCAAACATATACTAATAAAAGAAAAAAATCCCAAGTGAATATAAACACTACATGTCATCAACAGAGATAAGATTAATAATATCAACAAAAATGAAAATAGGGGAAACGGATTTAGAGGAGGTGGGAGGGATTTGGGAAGGAAGAATATTAAAAAAGAATCAAGTTGTATTATGTACATGTACCCACTCCCCAAGATGATTCTAACTGTGGACACAACAAACACGTACTTTAAAACAGGAAAAAATAAATAAACTCAGGTTTGTCTTTTCCTTTAGGTGTTGAATGATGGTGCCATCATCATACAAATTGTCTCTTTTTTAGATGTAAGGAGCTGTCTTACTTACCTTCTTTTCACTGGGATACAATTCTGGACGCCCACAATGGAAAAGAGGAAAGGTTTATGTCAGCTTACAGTTTATAGAGGTTTCAGTCCATAGACAGCTGGTTCCCAGGCAGGGCAGAATGGCAGAGGCACATTGCAGAGGAAGTTTACTCATGGCATGGCATAGAGCAGGAATCATTCAAGGGAGGAAGAGGGGAGATTATACCCTTCCAGGCCATGCTCCAAGTGACCCACCTTCTCTGACCAGGTTCCTCTGCCCAACGTCACATTTAGCTATAAACTCACCCACTGATCAGTAGCACACCTCCATGATCCAATCACCTTCCAAAGACTCCACCTGTGAATGCATAAGGCTTTGGGGTGGAGGATGTCTAGATATAAACCATAACAGGAAGACAAACCAATCAATTGATTCATCAAACTTGTCACTGTGTTTGGTGCTAAGGATCACAAAGGACACGTGTCCCAGAGGAAGTCTCAGACCAAAAGACACATGGCTAGAATATAGTGTCATACTTAGAAGAATGTGCCAAGGGCTACAGAAACCCACATAAGGAAGTATTAAACTTGGGCTGGGAAAAGAAGGCCCAGAAAGCATTCCAAAGACGTTGTTTAGGTTAGAATTTGTACAACGGATGTTAGTTTTCCAAATAAGGGGGAGAAGGAAACTCCAGCAGAGGGGCAGCATGGGTAAAAACATAGGAACATGAAAAAGCAGCCAGATTGAGAGATGGGAGAAGTGCAGTGAGTGTGGTCACTCTTGGGGAGAAGACCCAAGCAGTGTGGGGATAGGTCTACGACGACCTCATGCCATTTCTCAGCAGAATTTAACCTCGTAGGGCCTAAGACTTCTCCCTGATAACATAGAATTAATGCTATTACCTGTCTCTCAGGACTGCTGTGAAGATCAAATAATATGATGGCAAGCACAAATGTTGGCACACATTATGGATCCAAGCAAAAAGATACGTGATTTTATTGGGTGTTGCCCTGAAGATTTTGAGGTGCAGGGGAACTAGTTGCTTACATTTGTATTTTGGAGCAGCAAAGCTGCAAAGAATGTGAATTGTTTCCTTTTGAAAATAAAATTCAGGAATTAATCATATGGGCTGAGCATACCTAATTTAAAAAAAAAATCCAAAATTCAAATGTTTTGAACATCAGCATGATGTTACGAGTGGAAAATTCCATACCTCGAAAGCTTGTTACATGTTCAAAATGTCTTTAAAATATTGTATAAAACTATTTTCAGGCTATGTGTATAAGGATGTGAAACATAACTGATTGTTTTTGTTTAGACTAAGGTCTCATCCTCAAGATATCTCATTATGCATATGCAAATTTCCAAGATCTGAAAAAATAAAAATCTGAAACACTTCTGTTTCCAAGCATTTCAGATGAGAGAGACACAGTTAGCAACTCTGAGCCCTGCTATGTACTAGGCACACTTATGTCTGTTAACATATAGTAACTCATCAATCACAACAAATCTCTGGTACTATTATTATCCTTATAAGAGAAGTAGATCTCTTACAAGGAAAATGGAGTGACCCAAAGAAGCTGAAATTTCTGGGTTGTGTGGCCAAAGAGTCTGTATCAAGACTCAGATCAACACCAGTGCAAAAATCTGAAATTGGAAACAGTATGTGCTTGGGTAGATCTGAATCAGACATGTGCTCATCCACTCATTCACTCCTTGAGTGACACCATTAGGGCCACGCAGGTGGGCCAGCCCATGTTGTTACTGCTCTTGAAGAGCTTCCAGCAGTAACAGCCAACTGCTGCAAAGCACTTGCTATCTACCAGGAACCGCTCTAAGCTCTTCACACTTAATAATTTATTTAATACTCCCTAAATAAACCTCCTGGAAGGTAATGTGTTTATGCTTATTTTACAAGGAGAAAACTGGGGCACAGCAAGCCTGAGTAGTCTTGCCAAAAATCACATAGGAAATAGCAAACTGAGATTTGATTTTGGGTGGCAAGACTGCTGGAATGATTGTACCCTTCCTTAACAACAGCTATACTGTGTCTTGGTCTAGGGAGCTTCTCCCTGAAGTGCAGTCCCAGCCATCCATTCTGCAACTGTAGCTTGTACTCACACACATCAATATCACTGTGCATACCATTTAGTTCAGCCGACATTTTCTCCATGGCCAGACTTCCTCTGCAAAGGAAATTTGTAATAATTGATATTCTGGCTCAATCTCCTTATCTTGTTGTAGACCAGCAATGTGAGTATCATCTTACAGTTTAGTGAATGGAATCAATTCTACACAAAATTATCACACTGATAAGTATGCACAGCCATGCACTGTGTAATGATATTTCAGTTGATGATATGCCATGTGCTCCCATAATATTAAGTGAAATGAATCAGACACACAAGCTTAAATATCTCATGGTTTCTCTTACATGGTTCCTTACATGAGGATCCCAAATTATAAATAAAAAGAAAAGTAAAAGGAAGGTAACAGCAAGTAGGGAGATAGATCTTTCTCACATGGGAAGGAGAGAAAGAGATAGATGGAGTAGGGAAGAGATAGATGGGAGGGAAAGGAGATGAGAAAAGGAGTTAAGATGTGTTATGTACCTGTGTCTGTTCCCCACAAGGACTGTAAGCAATATGTACTACAAACATGCTCCAATAAAAGATAATTGAAAAGATTATAGTGGAGATGAAACATTTCAGTTACCTAGTGGGGTTTGAGCCATTGCAGTGCATTCCTCAAATGCTGGTGATGATGCTGGTGTAAGCAAACTTACAGACCTGCTATTGGGTGAAATTACTCTGAGTATCATTTTGGTCATTCTTTTAAGGTTATGATACACAGTGTATTAACTATTGTTATTCTCTCATTGTTCTGTTAGAAAATTTTGTTTTATTTTTTCATGAAGTAATAAGAGTGTTTTTATATTTTTTATGAACAGCTACTTGTATTATATTCAAGTAAATATAGTACAGAACATGTAGGTATAGCATATGCAGTTAGAGCAGTGCATAATACTTGATAAAAAACGATATAGTTGACTTATACATTCACCAAATTGTACTTTTTATCATGCTTTAGAATGTACTTCTTGTAAAGTAATATGTCATTTTGTGCCAACAGCAGCCTCAATTATCAAGTCTCTTGATTTCTCAGAATGTCTCCCTGTTATTAGATGACACATGACTGCAATTAGGGAGGAAAGCAAGGACACTAGAAAAGAGCCAGCAGGATAGCAGGAAGCCCTGTATGTGTCCGGAGCAGGAGACCAGGGTCATAGATGCAACCTAGAGTCCTGTGGGTTCAGGAAGACTTCTGTAGGTTGAAGAGCAGGGAATGGAGGAACGATGAAGACCTTTGTAGGCTGCAGGGAGATCACCTGCAGAGCCAGCAAGTTAAAAAAAATCCTATTTGCTTGGGAACCAAAGGAAAAATATGTGAGCAAAAGGGAAGACCCTCCTGGGAAGGCTCCAAGTGAATTATATAATGCATAACTCATGCTAGGTGAGAAAGAAAACATTGTGTGTGCAGAAATTTCTCCTGGGATCCCATGTTGTGGTTCTCTGCTCTAATGCCCTCCAAGAGGTGCTTTCTGGGTTTCTGAACTGATCCAGTCAAGGAACAAATCAGACAAAGACATCTCAGGCAGTGTTACCACATTGCTTCTAGTTTGCTTTAGGCTGAGTCATTCACTGAATTTGGCTCAGGTCCAGTATCTGAACACTGGATTTCTGTGCAGTTTATTGGAAATCCCAGAGCACAGGAATCACATTCAATGGCCAAGGGTTGGGAGACAAGGGAAACAGAGTGAACATTTACATGCAAGTGCCCAGTGTACTTTATACATATTATCACCTCCTTTAAGCTCACACATCTTTTCCTGGAGGGAACCATGACTCCCCTCTTTACCTGTGAGTGAAGTCAAACTCAGTGAGGCTGTGACTCACCCAAAATGACAAGGTAGTAAGCACATAGCTTCTCCTCATGAGACAGTGCTTCCTTATAAAAGCTGGTTCTTCAAACTCAGAGACTGTCCTGCCTAATGCCAAATCCTAATCCTGACTGCATCACTGCCTGCTCAAAGCACTGTGCTGAAAAGAATGACAGAGGGAGGAAATTAAAAGGAGCAAAACTGAGAAAGATAACTGTGCTGAACTTGAGGGTGAGGGAAACTGTTTCTCCTTTTGCTCTGCCACTTAGCAAAATTGTAATCTAGGACTTTTTACCTTACCTCTCTGAGTCTTGGTTTGACGCTCTGTCAAACTCAGGAGGGTGTTCTAATCATTTCCTGCAAGGTTGTCCCTTAATTCCTAAGCTACATCTGCTAGCTACATATCCTTAGGAGAACTTTCTAAAAACTTGTGATCCCATTGTCCTCCTCCATAAATGAGAAAAATAATAGTTCCTACTTCAAAGAACTGTTTGATGATTTAAGGAAATAATGTATATAGAATGTCTGAAACAGTTTCTAGTTCATTGGAATGGTCATTGATAACTATAATCATTATTACAGTAAGTTCTCAACAGTAGGTGCTCAACAGATCCTATGTGGCCCAGTATGATTTGGCAAGGAAGAAAAGAGAAGGTGGTCAACGGTGTGTAGAGTTGGAAATGAGAGAGAGAACTTGGTCGCCCGCATTCAGAGGGACGGTAACACTGGAGGCTCATGACCTTCCCTTTTCTCCACACCTTCACCCCACACTCACTCTTAGGTGTTTGATTCTCTGATGCTTCTCTTGCCCCTGGGAAGTTCCTCATTGACATTCTCAACAAAGAGTAGTGCCTTTTCAGAAGATCAATGATTCTCAACAAAATGAAACAAACCCCCTGGCAGTAATTTACCAACCTTTGACAACATTTCTGAAGAAAAATGGGGTTCCAGGGGCTGTTAGGGGCATCAGGCATCAATCAGCTAACTATAAAAAAGATCAGCCATCCTCATGGCTACACCCTCTGGAATTATCTTCCTGGCCTATATATCACTCCTTCCAACTTCTCAGACACCTAGAAGTCTTTGAAATCAAGTAGGTAGCTTAGTGTCAGGGGTTCACCTCTGAGTCACTGTATGAATTCGGGAGAGCTGTTTCATCTCACGAACACCACCACTTCAATTACCTGGTGAAGTTTAAGTAAAATAATGGGAATGAATGAGATTAGCTCAGTCTCCCAGTCCATTAGTATAGAATCTGAACCCTATTCATGGAAAGGGGGATGAGTTTGAAGGCATCTACCTGTAGCTCTCTGGCTAAAGAGGTCTTACATATGTGCAAAATTGTGCACATGATTGTGAGCATTATTTCAGAGGAGAGGATGATAGCATTTATTGAATTCTCTAAAAGATTCATGACCCAAAAAGTGTTGCAAGGATTACTAGCATCTGCATGTTCTGGAATCTCTTGCTTGGCTGCACTGATAACCTGTTCATCAACACTGTTGGCAGCTCGTTGGTTTGGACTAAGCCCCCTTACTAGGCCCAGTAGACCAAACCAGAATGGGTTGACTCATACTGATGTTCCACACCCTGAGTCAAAACTAAGCTGTTTATCTGGACAAATCAGAGCTAACAGCCAAAGTTTCAAACTGGTCAGTTTTAGCAAGTATAAGGAAGTCCTCTCAGATTTCACCTTTACTAGGAAAGTAACTCTGAAATGACTGCTTCACTTTTTGTTGTCTGTTTATGCTTTTTTCAGACTTCCTATTTCTAAAGAGCCAAACTGCTCTGCTCTGTTAATCAGTACACTCAGTCCATTTTACACATTTGAGAAGAGCAAGCAAAAGGCAATTAAGATCATTAAGCTGAACTTGTAATTTTATTTTTTGACAGGGCCAGCATATCCTGGTGGTGCCCTCAATGAGAACCTAGGGTTTGTAATTTCAGGTATAGTCACCTGTGTGCTGTTTTGGTCTCAGAACACATGATTTTATTCTGCTGGACTTCAGCTTCCTCATCTGCGTGTGAAACAAGAGAAAATGTAAGTGAAGACCTCAGTATGCCACCACTGAGTGATAAATCTGGTGACAGTTGCTACCCTGTAATTCTTCTCCCTAGCTCACCAACACTGCCCCTCAGGGGCAGGTATCTAGGGCCATAAAAGAAGGTAGATGATGTGAGTAAGAAACTTCTTACCATCTGGTCCTGCTTTGATCTTGAGGTTCTTTGTGTTTTTTCTCAATAGTAGCTTTTATGGTTGTTTGGAAGCCCCTACTGATAGCAATGATCTCCTGAAATTCCCTTGATAAAGTCACTGCTTTACCTGCTGCACATTATATCTGCTTGTCCACTCCCCATCTGTGGTCTACCCACAGGTGCTATTGACTGAGCTGCTTGTGACCTTCCTAGTGTCTCCCTAAGGCAGAGTCTAGGGCAACTCCACAGCTGTTCATGTGCCTACATCTAGTCCACTAGCAGCACATATCTTTGATCTGCCAGGTTGGAGCATAGACCCACTTGCACTGCCCTAAACCCTTCAGCAGCCTCTTTTCTTTTAGATTATTCAGGCAGGAACCAGAAACTAGTCAGTTCCCACATGCTTTCTATCTTTGTTGAAGGTAAAGGAGTAACAGTCAGGATTGAGTTTTGACTTCCTCCTTCCTAAGTAATGCAGAATGCTTTGCATCTTACTTAGGAATAGGACATCTCTTGCTGCTGCAGTTTGAATGAGTCCCCCAAGATTTATGTATTGGAAATTTAAACCTCAAAGTCATATGTGGATAATATTTGGAGGCGGGAACTTTGAAAGTTAGATGAGACCATGAAGTAGGGTCACATGATGAATTAAGAGCTTTATATAAGAATGAGAGAGATCCAAGCTTATACACTCACTCTCTCATGAGCATGTTCTCCTACCCTTCTGCCTGCTGTCATGGGATTACACAAGAAACCCCTTGAAATATGCCACTGCTATGCTTTTGGAATTACCAGTTTTAAATCAAATGAACTTCTGTTCCTAAATTACCCAGTCTCAGACATTCTGTTACAATAACATAACACTAGCCTTGATGCCTTAGCAGAATATGAGATCAGACTATGTCCATTTTAAAAGAAGCCCACATAAACAAAAAGATATAAGAATTTTTTCCCTGAGGGGATGGGGAAAGAAAAGTGCAATCAGAAATGGATCCCTAGAGAAAGTGTTATTGGAGATGGATTATGAAAGATAAATATGAACTCACCAAATAGCCAATGAGAGAAGGGCTATTCCCATTGCCCAACACCACATGGTCAAAGACTCAGAGACAAGAGGAGAGCCTGGTGTATTTGGTACCCATAGTATGCACACAACAAACAAAGAATAAATTCAAGTCCAGACTTGAATTCACTCCCTTGATGGCCTTAGGTAAGTAAATTAACTTGGGTTTCTCAACCAGATTGCTGATGTTTGAAGCCAATGGTTGTTCATTATAAAATTAGAGATTACAAAACTTTCTGTTTTTTAGAACTGCAGATCCTCAGACCTCAATAGCAAAAGTTCTGGCTCAGTAGATCTGGTTTGAGACCAAGGATTCTAATTGCAGTAAGTCTGCTGGCAGTCCTTTGCAGGCCTCAAATATCCTACATCCAGGACAGAGCCTGGTGTAAAACTGGTGCTCCATAACTATTTTGAGTCATGAATGCAATAATCAAATAAATAGATTTCAATACAGCTTGTCCTAGAAGATGCTCCCAGAAGCACAGCGTGATTTGCTAAATATCTCCACACATTTCCCAGCACAGATATGATGCCCACCTTGCAGAGAATTCTTTACAAAGAAGAGGGGCTTAGGGGCATTTGCCCAATCGGGGAACATTAGTCAGACCTGGTGATGGTGGAAAAGGCAGGAAGATTCTTCAAGGACAAATTCTGTGGCTATTTTAAATCTCTCTATGTTGTCACTGTAGAGATAAGAGGAAGCAGGGGAAAGTTGAAACCTATAATTCTTTGCAAAAAGCAACAAACTATGAGGAATTTATATCAACCACAGGGAAGGGCACAGGACTCAGGGGTCAGACACCTAGGTTTTAATCCTGGCAAGTCATTTCACTTTTCTGGGCCTCAGTTTCCTCACCTACAAAAAGGAAGTAAAGTCACCTACCTTGGAAGACTGTGTGCATTCAGGAGGGATAGGGATGACAAGTGTTCAGGAACATGAGGGAGATGGACAGTGGAAGGATAGAAGTCATTCCTGAAGTGAAAATAAGTGAAGATCACCCATGTAAGAACATACGGAGACTACTTCACCCAAGCTTGCTCTAAAAGTCAACTGCCATCATTAGAGTTGGGCAGAGATTCAAAGACAGGGGAAGTTAGGTGAGAAAACTTTGTAATGAAAAAATGAGATGCTTTTAACACTCTTCAATTGGAAGTCGTTGGCACTGAAAAACTGAGGATGGCTAACTAGAACAGGAGGTCTTCTGTGATTGGTTTAAGAGAGTACATTTAGCTTTGTCTGATTGATCCTGAGTTGGAAGCTGGGTCAGTAAAAAAAGGGAAGTAGGTGGTCACTGGATCAAGTCTTACCACTCTGGGCTTATTTCTGCTGGAGTTGTAATTTGGCTTGCTAGACAGGGTGCCACAGAGGATATGGGACAAAGTCTATGTATGGCCTAGTCAGTATCTATCCATGTACTAAGGATCTCACTAGGTGTTCACTGTACATTTAATCATCAGATAGTTATTGAAGGCCTTCTCCATATTCTAGGCAGTAAGAGCACTGCTATGAGCAGCTAAGTCCCCCTGCTCTTATAGAGCTGCCTAATGCCCATAGTTGTGAAATGCTATATTTTCTCTGTATCCAAGTGTCACGTGGTCTTTTCTGGCTGTGGTTGCTTCTGCAATAGAGTTTCTATTTATTCGCATGTTTTGAGATTCCAAGAAATTTTTCAGTGGTTCATTGGCCTAATTTTAGACTCAGAGCCAAATTTTAGTAAAAAGCAGGCTCTCTCCTTTCCTGGAGTCATCTCTTCATGTGTGTCCGAGTTCCTACTACTCAGTTTTTGTGCAGAGTAGATCCCTACAAATTTGTTTTCTTAAGAATCACTTGCTCTTCTGCTTATACCCTGGGCAAGAACTGCTACTGAGTTTGGAGCCAGGAGAAGCTAGTTTGATTCTTTTAGGTCTCTAGAAGCCCTCAATACCTCTTTCTGCACTGAATTAGAGCACCAAAAGAAGTGGCCTGTGCACCCAGTGCCATTTTTCTGAAACATTATGCTTCTTCCATCCAGGAAGCCTAATGCCTCAGCTTGTCGGTTTGCCCAGCTAAGCCATAAATATGCTTTGTATCTCCCTATTTTATCTTTCTTACTCTCTTTCCCATCTTTCTTCCTTCCTTCACCATTTTTAGTAATAACAGTAGTGACAATAACTACCTTTAGTTGAAAGGGTATTTGTCAGGCATTTTGCCAAACACATAGATACATAGCACACTTTAAATGTTCAATCTTCACAATAACTCTGTGAGGTGGGCACTAAGATCATCACTCCCACTCTAAGATAAGGAAACTGTGATGGGATAAATCACATTTACCCTAAAATGTATATTGTAGCCACTAGCACTGCGGAATGTGACTTTATTGTGACATAGGGCTTTTACGGAGATAGTCAAGTTAAAATAAAAATTTTAGGATGGGCTATAATCTGACAACTGTTGTTCTGTATAAGAAGGGAAAACTGAAGACACAGATACGTAAAGCAGAGACACAGGAGCAAACAACCTGTCACAAGCTGAGCATGGAGACCTAGGACAGATGTTCCTCACAGCCTTAGAAAAAAGCCATTCTAGTCCACACTTTACCAAAGACTCTGGTCTCCAAAACTATAAAGAAAAATCTTCTTGCATAAGCCACCAACTTTAGGATACTCCTGATAGCAGCTCCTGGAAACTAACATAGAGACTGATATGCCAAGAGGTTAAAGTAGCTTACGTAGAACCACGGCAAGCCAAGCAGAGAAGGAAACACAGACACACAGTCAGTCACTGGTTTCCTGTCTTACTAGTGAGTCTCTGCCCACTTTATGTTTCCTCCATCACTGTGCCTGGCCCTGCTTCTGGGTCTCTGTTTCTCTCTGGCTCTCTTTCTATCCCCACTTCCTTCTTACAGCAAATTCTCAGGGCTTCTTCTGAGACCTTTCCCTTCCCAAATCCTCTCCCAGGAGGCTACTGGGAACATAACTCTCTCTCTCTCTCTCTCTCTCTCTCTCTCTCTCTAGACCACAAAAGACCCAATGTGTGGTTGTATGATGCGAGAATGATGTGTTATTTTGAGACTTGTGCAAGCACAATAAGAACGTATCTGATTTCTACTAGCTACAGCATCATAGGTATATCACATACGTAAAAGAATGACAAATTTCAGAGAGAAGGTATTGAACATAAAAATGTATTTTTCCCATCCAGCTTCATAGCCCTTCTGGATTTTACTGACAAGTGCCTTGGGTTTAAGGACCCCTACAAGCGTGTCATAACAACCTCTGAGCAATAAGGTAACACTTTAATTTTGTGATATTTTTCCTTATGATTTCCTAGTGTTATGGTTTAGATCTGGAATGTCCTCCAAAATTTTCACATGTGAGGAAGGTAATGGGATCATAGGGCACTATGACTGACCTGTTGTTAGGAAGTGGGGCCTGGTGAGAGGAAGGTCACTGGGGCTGTGACCTAGAAGGTCATCTCTCCCTCCCCAGATCCTCTGTTCTCTCTCTGCTTCGCTAACATGAAGTGAGCAGCTGTCATATGTCAGGCCCTCCCACCATGTTTGTACCTTGGAACCAACCAGCCATGGACTGAACCCAGTGAACCCATTGAAACTATGAGCCAAGGTAAACCTCTTCTTTAAATTGTATCAGGTATTTTGTCCCAGCAACAAAAACATGACTAAGTAAGCCACCTAAGTATACAGTAAATGTGTCCTGATCATGTTTGAATCCACAAAACCACCAAGGTCCAATTTAAACTGCCTTCCCAATAATGTTGGAAGAATATATATATATATATATATATATATATATATACATATATATATATATACAGAGGGATAGTGAGAAGAAGGAGAGAAGAGAGGGCCTGACAGTGTAGATGCTCTTCTGGGTCTATGCAAGTTGAAAGAACTGGCAAACAAGCCTTTCCAGATCTAGCATGCTGTTATGAACTAGACCCTAAGAATTATAGATCCATGTTCAGTTTCAGGTAAATCCATGTGACTTGTCCTATTATTGAGATGGTAACAAAGCAGAGATGAAATGTGACCTTCTTTAGGCGTAAAAGGAAAATGAAGATTTTTGTCAGCATATTTATTTAATGAATTTAGATTTAGGTTTACTGATAGATCCACCTACCCAATTTGACAGATAGTCTTAGTCTGCTTTCTGTTGCTATAACAGAATTCATGAGATGAATAATTTATGAAAAGGGAGACTTATTTCTTTTCATTTTCATGCTCCTGAAAACTGAGAAGTCCAAGATAGGACAGCTGCATCTGATGAAAACAACATGCTGCTTCAAATCATGGTGGAAAGAAGGAAACATATGGTAAGAGAAGAAGTAAGAGTGCCCAGGACATCCACCTTGGCTTACAACAACCAACTCTCATGATAACTATTCTAGTCTCATGAGAATTAGAACTCATGCAAGAAAGGTATTAATTGAGCCAAGCTTGGTGGCGCCCATTTATGCCCAGCACTTTAGGAAGCTGAGGCAAGAGGTTCACAAGTATGACTTTCACTTGAGAAACTTAGTGAGACTTCATCTCAAAATGAAAAAATAAAGAACTGGGGATATAGCTCAGTGTGAAGGTCATGGTTTCAACCCCAGTACCTCGAGGAAAAAAGAAAAGACCACAAGGAAAAAGAAAGAATAAAAGAAAGAAGGAAAGAAAGAAAGGCATTAATCTGTTTGTGCAAGCTCTATTTCCATAACCCAAGCACCTCCCAGTAGGTCTCACCTCCTAACACTCTACACTGAAGCATTAAGATTCCACCATATACACTTTTGAGAGACACACTCAAACCACAGTACAAAATAATACAAAGAGGCCATGCGCATTGCAATGTGTCTTCTTTGCTTTTCCATTCAATTTAATTAACATTTCCTGAACCTCCACTCCATGCCTGGTGGGAAGCTGGAGGTCAAGTAGTCCTCACATGTGGGTGAGTCAGGACCATCACTGCAACCCCTGCCTCCCCAGACCTGGAGGGGGAGTGACCGAGTTAAACATAAACAAGAACCCAACAAGAATCAGGGGAAACTTCTCAAGCCCCAGTAATGCCTGAAACCCTTAACAGCTCCACAGGGGTAGGAGGTCAAGTATGATTCATCTCTTACCAGTAAGATCTCTGTGAACTTTGAATTAAGACAGGAAGTGAAATAATCAGCCTAGTTCTGTAAGCTTCCCAAGCTCTTCCAGGCTGAACCCTCTTCAGTGGCACTATGAAAGGTTGGCTCTTCAGTGCCCCATCCTGTACTGGCATCAACTTCTAGTAGGTTCTGGCCCATTCATGCTTTGGAATCAGAGATGCTATCTCTAGCCACATCACAGGGGTCCTTTCACTCTCATCCCCACACCCCACTGAGGAACACAAGCATCACTGATTTTTATCACTGGTTAATGATGATCCCACCACCATAACCAGCTGCCTCAGAATGCCAATTGTGGTCCCTGGCAGGCTTCATATTTGGGTGCTTTCTCCAGATCTTGCTTCAAGACTATGACTTTTCTTAATTGAATGCTGACCTATATGCCCAGAAAAACATCCTCTGCTATTAGTCACCGGATGGACAAGAATCACCTCAGTTTAAACACAGTGGCCTTTCAACATCTAAAGCTTTCATCTTTTCTGATATTACAATCCTCTAAATGGCCTCAAAAATACCACCAGCAGGATCCAGGAAACAGAGCTCTTAGGAGCATCTTGCTCAGAAGGCTCGGGTACTGTCTAATATGAGAGGTGACAGACTATTCCCTATCTAGTTCTTTATTAAGGCCCAATAGGGGAATTGGAATTACACAGGTCCCATGTTCCCCTTTTCAACTTTGGGAATACAGTTAGTAGTTACCCTATTTCTGAGGGATAAACTTCAAGACCCTCAGTAAGTGCCTGAAACCACAGATGGTGCTTAGCCCTCCACATGCTGTGAGTGCTCCCCTATATATTCATACCTACAACTGTAATTTATAAAACAAAAGCACTAAGAAACTAATAATAACTCAGATTAAAATAGGTCAATTACAACAATAAACTGTCATAAAAGTTAGGTGAGTTTTTTTGTTTCTTTTAAAACATTGAATTTTATTCTACTTGTCCTGTTCTTGGGATGATGTGAGATGATACAACGTCTATGTGATGAGATGAAGCCAAGTAAATGATGTAGGCATTGGGAAATGTGCTACCATGTTAGGGTTACTTGAACACATGCACTATGATGTCACAACAGTTGACCTGATTACTGAAATTAATGGTTACTAATCAGAGTGTAGCACACACATGGGTGAGCTGGACCAAGAAATTCAAGTCCCAGGACAGTTCAGGACTTACAGATCACTTATTTCTGGAATTTTCCACTTAATATTTTCAGACTATGACTGACTATGAATAAATAAACCATAAAAAGTGCAAGCAAAGATAAGGAGAAACTATTATGTCACTCAACTGCATTAAACTTTAAATGCTCTTATCTGGAATGGAGATAATTACATTGTATATTATTATCCAGGGTCATCACAATATCCAGGTTAGAGGAAATAAGGCATGGAGTATTCTTAGCACTTAGCTATGTATTTTGCCATGTTTTTAAAATTTGTAAGGAGAGGAGCTCTTAGCACAATGCCTGACCTCCTATGAGTGTTCAACTAGCAATTCTATTGGAGTTATGTTATCTGGGTTACCTTATCTCCTAAAGATTTTCATTTTTGTTCCTCTATTGGAGTATTGCCACCTTGTCCCTTGGGAATATCTTCCAAGTTCCCCAGTGTATGCCTGAAACTATGGATAGTACCAAATCCTATAAATACTACACTTTTTCTTGCATGAATATTCCTATCACAAAACTTAATTTCTAAATTAAGTGATAAGAGATAAAGAACAATAATTAATAATAAATTAGAACAATGATAGCAATATACTATAGTAAGAGTTTGCTTTGGAGTCTGTTTTTAAGTAAGTTAGATAAGGGTTATTTGAACACAAGCACTGTAATAC
Organism: Dasyprocta punctata; assembly: GCA_004363535.1. NCBI lineage: Eukaryota > Metazoa > Chordata > Mammalia > Rodentia > Dasyproctidae > Dasyprocta > Dasyprocta punctata. The sequence continues at coordinate 27,989 of RJWM01011823.1, read as the reverse complement.
CACAACAGCCAATCTGATAACTGAGAAAGTTGCAAAGTGACTAATAGGTGGGTAGTGTGTACAGCACAGATATGCTGGACAAAAGGAGATTCTATCTCATGCAGGACTGAGCAGAGTACTGCAAGATTTCTTCACAATATGCAGAATGTCCTGCATTTAAAACTGTTTATTTCTGAAGTAAATAAGAAAGAATCATTTAAAATATGCAGATGTTCATTCCTACTGATGAGAATGTAAATTCCTTGGACAGGAGGACTGCTGCCTAACACAAACTATTCAATATCATTCAAGCCCAGAAAACAAGATTTTGTTTTAATATAGTAATTACTTTTGAGTACTATAATCGCTAACTCTAGTATGTGAAATAAGATGTATTGGCTGCAAATGACAGAAACTTATTCCTTATATGTGATAACTGATCAGTCTAGGCTGACATAGGCTTTAGTCACAGGGTCCTCACTGTCATTAGTACTTGGTAAATCTCTAACTCACAAGTTTGCTCTGTGAAACATCAGATGGGCTCTTTTGTTAATCTGGTAGCAAAATCAGCCACTCGCAGTTCTGAGCTCAGCAATTGGCAACAGAGAATAATTCTTTCTGGAAATTTATTTCTGGAACTGTTCCTTTAGTATTTTCCAAACTGCTACTGTCCACAGGGAGGCAAAACCATGGAAAACAAAATCCCAAATAAGGGGGGAACTACTATGCTTCTCCAGGAACTGCTTCTTCGGCCTTTGATTTCCAGAACAGGTGTCCATTAAGGGGGCGGGAATGAGGGAAAGCCTCCACAGGTAGTCTGGGAAATGGGCAAGTGTCAGTGGAGCATCCTGGAGACTGGAAACACCCCAGTGGGTGGGCAGGAACCAGAAGGAAAGGAATAGTTCAGCTATATCCTGGAAGAAGCTAAACTTCACAGCGAACAAATAGATGGAGATTCCTACTCAAACTTAATTTACACTAAAGAAAATAAACAAATATGATTTTTAAAATCCCTGCCTTTGTGGAATATGTGGAGGACAGAAGGAAGATAAAATAGTGATAAACACTGAGAAACTGTTCTTTGTCATTTTCAGGAAAAGTTCCAAAAGAGGTGAGAAAGATTGGAAAAGTGTGACCCTGTGAAAGGGGAAGAGGAGAAAACTGTCAGTGTAATAAAAGAAGGGAAGAAGAATAGCACAAATCAAGAATTTGCATCTCCAGTGTCCTCTTGACTGAAGTGGCATTTGGTTCAGGATTTGCTTGTTAGGAATAAATAGAAACAAAACACTTACGCATCAGCCAAAGATGTGTTACTATAACACAGGCACTGCAACTAGGTACAGCCATTCCCTCTTATGTGGGGGTCTCTCCTAGGGCCACAAGATCTCTCACTTTGCTTTTTTCTTTCGTTCTATAGATTTCTCCACAATACTGTGGTCTCTCTTTGCCCATTGAAATAGAAGACCTCACAGAGCTGCCTCCAGTTGCAGCCCCAGTCTCAAGTGGACAAGACTTTGAATGCTCTCGCTCCTCTCTTAGGCAAACTCCCAAAAATTCCAAATTCCCAGGGGAAAGAATCTGATGGGCTTGATCAGATTGATTCAGCCAAGGGAGTGTGTTCCCTAGGTGGCCAGTTCACCTTGGTCCAACCACCTGTCACCAGGAAGAGACAGAGCTAAGCACTAGGAAACACAGCTGTGAAGCTCCAGTTTACAGAGGAGGAGGCATTGAACTGAGTTATGCAGGCACCACCCAGCCATCCGTCATCTGGCCCTCCCAACTGTCCCACAGTGACACAACTTTTACATCTCAGGCGATGGTTTCCTCAACCAGGTCTCACACTTCAGGGATGGAACCTGCCACTCCCTCCTCAGAACCCTGGACAGACCTCTATTACAACTTCATCCCTGTAGCAACTTTGTTTTACATGGCTTGTTTTGATTCATGCATCTCCAGAGCAAGACTTTTATTTCTTATTCTAGCCTAGTACAAATACTAACTAAATGAGATGCCAGTCAGTTTTGCATTTTTAGAATATATTTTAACCCTTATTAGAGGCTTTGAGGAACATACCATTGTTACTCAGAAAGATAGATTACCAAGGCCACATAGCCTATTAGCAATGAAATAACACCAGACCGCTTACCAAAACCAATAAGACCAGTCTTATTCTCCAATATAGACATTACCACAATCTCTATGTTTTCTGATTTTTGATAGAATTGTTTAAATAACACTTTGCCTTTAAAGGGATTGTGGGAGAAATAATTAGTACTTATCCATTGTCTGAAAATGGCAGGTTTTAAAATGTAGCAATCTAGCTCAGTCTTCATTTGAAATCTTTTATAGAACATGAAACTGTACTCTGCAATCATAGTAGAAAGACTTTTCTTTGTCTATTTATTATTCAAAGATTTATTGGAGCCCTTGATTTTGAAAGCTAGAGTCATACTCTTCTGCATTTTGTTGAATGTTAGTAATGATGTAGATTTTGACAATCCAGTATTTTCATGCAAAACTTCTTATTATCTCTCAGTCAGTATGTTTGAGGCAGGGGGACCCTTGGTCATTTGACTGAACTGTCACCAGAACAATCCTGTATCCCCCCCTGACTAAAATCATTGGTTTAGAACAGGTGGTCAAGGAAACCAAGGGGAATCAAACTTGAGATTTTTGTTAGAACTCTTAGGAAAGAATTGTTCTCTATCTCCTGTAGTAGCTGACCTTAGGACTACATAGGGTCATCTGAAAATGATCTTTCCTGAGACTTCACAGAAAGCAAACTTAAGAAATGAAGATTGATCAAGAACAGAAGGCAACAAAGATTCCATGGCTAAAGCCAATGCCACCTCAAACATCAATGATCAATTATAAGAAACAATAGATTGTCTTTTTTTTCTAAAATTGTTTCTCTCATTTGCAACAAAAGAAAACTTTGCATAGCATTTAGAGGTAGTAGTTGTATTAATTAATATATTAAATCAGACATTTCCTTCCTCTTTGTCAAAAGAGCCATTAACTTCTTGAGACACATTTCATGTGTCACTTTTTCCATGATTACACTCAGGCAAAAATTTATTGCTTCTCTCTCCATTCCCAAGAGACTCTGAACATCCTCTCTTTGTGCTTATTATACATTGCAGATTCTGAAACAGAGTCCATGAATCAGCCTTCCCTGCATCCCCAACTCTCAGGTCTGGGGAGAAATAGCCACGCAGTTAATATTAACTAAATTATATGAGGAAAGAAAAGGATCACAGAAATTCTCTCACTGGAGTTCTTTAAAGTTTTTATTTGCTTTGCATGCAAAATTATATTTGTTTTAATAACTACAATTTCTTCCCAAGAAGGAAAGTTGGAGCTAAATATCCTTTTCTGGATGTCTTTAGTGCATTAAGTGCCATTTAATTCGCAAATAAATGCTTTACATTCCAAAAGCATATTTCAAGAAGTCCATCAGTTTTAGATAAAATAATTAAAATTAAATTAAAGATCTTTATTCTCCCCGTACTCTTTGCCAGACATTCAAAACACGGGTAGTTGAAGTCTAACCAGATTTGAAGTTTTCCATTTCATCATTGCCTCCATGCACTTGCTCATTTATTCTTACTTATCCACCATTTCTTCTTTTTGACTATCTACGATTCAACAAGTTTTTATAAAGCAACACTTCCCCCATATTCTGATGTCTCTAAATTACTCTAGTAAGCCATTTTTCAAATTGTATTATTGGAGAATAATTGATATTTAGAAGGTTATTTTGATTTAAAAAATAAATAAGTAATAGTCACTCTCTACTTCTGCAACACATCTTTCTCCACCAAGGGCCCTTTTTCTCATTTCAGGGTTTGGCACTAATTTCCATGAAGTCTGATGAGACTAAATTGAAAATTTAACAAGTTTGAACCCATTTCATGTGCTTGTGGCTCCAACAGGTTTCTACAATTTTTTTTGAGAATTTGTTGAATCCCCGGGATGCCTCTCTTAGTGTGTAGTCCAGTATCTCTGATTTAGGTCTCCCAAACTACCTAAAAACTTCACAAAATTATCAGGCCTCTTTCTTCTGCTCCTTCTCCTCCTTTTAAATAGAAGGCTAAGCAGTACATAAATATGCCAGAAAAAGAGAGAACTAGACAGTGAGCATCCAGTTTTGGCTACTGCTATAATTTTTAATATTCTTGCCCAGTCTCACGGTTGAGCACTAATCCTTGAGCGGCTTTACTTTTCAGAGAGAGGGCTGAAGCCCACAGCATCAGCACTCCTAGATGTGTGGTTAGAAATGCAGAATCTCAACTCTACATTAGACTCACTGATAAGAAGCTTCATTGTAAATGATCCCCCAAATGATTCCTAAGCACACCCCATTCTAAGTAATGTTGGTCGAGGAGTCTTGGGTTCATAAATACATCATATCCTAGTCTCCTCAGATCCCTATGTATCACAAGGTGACCACACTGATGATCTCCACCAACACAGTTCCTTTACTGCTTGCTCATAAACACAGCTCTGTTTCCACTGGACCAGGGCTACTGAGGACGGAAGGGACTTCGGGGCCAAAGCTATGCACTGAAGCAGAAGCATTACATCGCTCAGACCCCTTGAGCTGAACATGAATATCTCACCCACTGAGGCAGCCCCTTCCTTTTTGGTGATTTCCTCTCTAAGCTCCTCAGGGCCTTTCATGCCAGGTCATAACCAATAACATTATGTCCCCCAAATAAAGGAACTTTTAAATCTTTTCCTCTTCAGAGGTCCCTTGACAGCTATGCATATGTTAGTGTTTCTTTTCAGCAATCAGCTGAAATAATTTTTAAAAAGAAGAAAATTGGAAATCTTACACTATCTGATTTCAAGGCTATGAAAATCTTACATTATCTTCTTTCAAGCACACAATGTAACAGTAAACATGATAGTGTGGTTATGGCCTAAGGATGAATATACTGATCAATGAAACAATGAACAAAGTCTAGAAATAAACTGAAACCCATGACATTGATTTTTTTATAAAAGGTAATTCAACAGGAAAAAGAATACTTTTTCCATAAATGGTACTGAAACAACTTGACGTCACCTGGGGGGAAAGTTTTTGAGCCTTACCATAGATCATGCATGAAAGTTTATTGAAAGTAAACCTTTAAGTGCTAAAACTACAACTTTACCAAATTTTGAAGAGATACTTGTATACCCATGTTCACAACAGCATGTCCAAAATAGCCAAAAGATTGAAGCAACTCAAACATCCATGGATAGGCAATCAAATGTTGTATAGAGGTACAATGAGCCATTACTCATCCTTGAAAAAGAAAGGAAATTCTGCCATACAGTACAACATGGATGGACCTTGAGAAGATTATACTAAGAGAAATAAAATGTCATAAAAAGGAAATCATTGTATGATTCTACTTAAATGAGGTACCTAGATTTGTCAAAATAACAGAGACAAAAAGTATAAGGGTAATTTCCAGGAGCTGAGGAGGAAGAGCTATGGATGGAGAGTTATTGTTTAATGGTTTTAGAGTATCAGTTTTGTAACATCAAAAATTCTGGAGATAAATATTGGTGATGACTACACAACAATATGAATAGACTTAATATTACTAAACTGTACACTTAAAATTGTTAAGGTAGTAAAGCTCATAATTGGGAAAAGGTACACTAAAAAGGACTACAGAAATAATGGTGAGAAGTTACTGTTTAATATTCTTAATATCATATAGGAATGATAGAAAGTTCTATAAATGAATAGTGATGGTACTTGCAAAACAATGTGAATGTGCTTAATGTTACAGTTGTATACTCAAATTGGTTAAAGTGATAAATTTTATGTTATGTGTATTATAACACAATTTTTAAAATCTATTTTTATTTTAAAAAGAAAAAACAGAAAAATCAAGAAGCAAACAACCAAACAACAACAACAAATGTAAAATAACAACAACAACAAAAAAAAATAATAGTGATACAGGGTTTCAAAACAAGATGATAGGAATTTACCAATGGTTGTTATATTGCATATTGCTATCTTCAAAGCAGTTGTTAAAATCTATTATTAAAAATAAAAGAGTTAAGAAGCATCAACACTGCGCAGTGTTAATTCAGCCCATGGGGTACCATTTTGCTGCCTTTGGGTTAGCACCTGCAGGTGAGAAACTGTCTTTCAGACCAGGGGATGGGAAAGAAGGGGAGGGAAACAGAAAAGAATGAGGACTTTGGGGAAGAATAGTTCCCATCTATCAGAGGCACACCTTGGCACCCCATGCCAGGCATTGATCTGGACACTTTATGGCACCCTATCTCCATTGAATCTCCATCTAAAAGTTAATCTCATTTCTATTTTTATAAATCAAGTTTCACAAATTTCAAGTAATTCACTCAAGGTCACCCATCTTGTAAGGCAGAGGGTCACCCATCTTGTAAGGCAGAGGAGAGATGTGACCAGAAATGGGTGAGGTTGCCCAATAGCTCAGTGTCTGAGGGGAGAAATTACTTGCAGGGTAAGAAGGGGTCCTTTGGGATAAAAACAAAATACCCAGCAAGGTGGGTGTCTTGGTTACTTTTCAATCATTGTTGAGACAAAATACCTGACACCCAAAATGAAGCAAGGAAAGGAATATTTATTTTACAGTTTTGGAGGTTTCAGTCTGTACTCAGCTGGCTCTGAGGCAGGGTGGCATGGCTGAGGGGCAACAGTTCATGGCAGCCACAAACAGCAAGAGCAAAAGGGCAAAAGAGGAAAGCATGCCTTCTTCCCTCCACTATATTGTAAGCTGACTCCTGGCCCCTGGGCAGGTGCAGCACTCACACGGCCAATCCCAGCTCTAGACAATGAACAATCACAAATGCTAGACTTAGCCACCTTCATGATTGCATGACCCTTGAGAAGGCCATCCCAACACAAACCATACAGTGAGGGTGGGGAGGGATACTGAAGTAGGAGCCACCAAAAAGAATTTTGATTTCTAAAATTCCATTAATGTCCATGTTTTGTGAGCAAGATAAGACTAAAACCAAGATACACTAAAAGGTACAGTTCTGTGTTCTTATCTTCTTTTTGGAGAATTCATGAATTGATACTTTCAGTCATTTATTTATGCATCTATTCATTTGTTCTGTCAAATACTTATTTAATTGTTTATCATGCTTCAGATTCACTCAGCATTCAGCAAACACCTACACAGATCTATTGCCCTATAGTTAAGTACTGAAAATATGAAAATGAAAATGGATCAGCCCGATCACTGGCTTTATCTAAGCCACTTCTTGTTTCCAGAATTTCTGAATCCCATAGGAGCTGTAAATGTTCTTACCTGTTCAGAGCCACCTGATTTGATCTCCAGGAAAATCAGAAGAGATGATTTATATTAATTGTAATGATAACAACTGTCATTTATAACTATCTTAAAAGAACTCTGTGAGACCCTATAAAAAAGATATTTTAATCTTCATTTTATAGAGAACTAGATGGAAAGTACAGGAGAAAGACAGACCATGGCAGTAGGGTGTGAGCCTGTGGTCTTTTTACAACTGGTTTCCTTCCAGAGTTTCCTTGACTTTTTCATTCCTTTGGTTTATTCAGATTCAAGTGTCTTCTTCTCAGAAAGTGGTCTTCCTTGAGAACCGTATTTAAATAACCCCCTACCTTTCAACATTTTGCCTTCTTACTGCTTTTTCATTATACTTACTACTATCAGAAATTACCTACTTACTGGTTTCCTTGTCTGTTTCCTCCATTGAAAGATCAGAGCAATAAGGCCAGAGTTTCTGACTAAAACTCTACAAATTTCTGTGTTTTGTGGACAGGATAGAATAAGTCACAGTTCTAAGCTCTTGTCTTGCTCATTGATGTCTTTCCTATCCCTACAACACTGATGTGCACATAGCAAATAAACACATATTTTTGAATAAATAGATAAATATTTCCTACTCCTTTCAAATTGCCATTCTTACTCCAAAAGATAGCATAGTTTAATTATTTCTTTTAGTAGTTGTCTTCACATTTCAATGATATATTTATACTTCTACTTTATTACTACTAATCTGACAAATTATATAGATACAGATATATATAGTGTACATGCTTTGATATGTGTATACATTGTGGAATGACAAAATCAAGCTGACTAATATGCCCATTATTTTTCATACTTATGTTTTTATTGTGAGAAAATTTTAAATTTATTGTTTGTCATTTTCAAGTATGTGATAACTTTTTATTAACTACACTCACCAAATTGTACTGTCTTGTCTAACTGAAATTTTATCTTTTTGGCAAACAACTTCCCAAATTCTTCATTATTTGTTATAGACATTATTTCCTACGTAGCATGCTAGCTAAGGATTATGTCATCAACACTTTCACCTCCACCTTCCTTTCCCTAATCATCCCAAGATACGACTCACTGTTTATGAATAATTAACGTTATGACTGAATTAAGTTTGCTCAATGCACAGCTAAATCCTCTTGCATACATTCTTTCATTTATGGCTTTGTGTTGTCCCTATAATTATCTTCATTTTCTGTTTGTATTTGGTTGTCTAAAATTTTTTGACACTTAACTATATCAAGTATTATAATAATCCCCATTTTTCAAGGATCCTACTGTTTGAGGGTCCTCGTCTTTTGCTCCTCTCTGTGTTGGTCCTTTTCTATGCCCAGATGCAGATGATACTCTGAGATTACTCAGCATTGCTTTCCTGAGTTGGAACCATTATTTTCTAAATTCTGTCTCTTTCTCATTTTGAGTACTTTTCCTTTGATTCTGAACCCCATTGGATACATAGAAAATCTCAATCTTTCTTTAATCTTAAAAAGATGTTATTCTTTCCTGAACACTTAAGTGTGTGTGTGATTTAATTTATGTTTTATAGCATTTTTCACTATTAAAGAATTCAACAGAATCCTATGAAATAGATTTTTCATTCCCATTTTAAAGAGAACTAAGCTGAAGTGAAAAACAGGTAGGTAAATTGACCCAGTCACAATTCCTGGATATCAGTGCTAAGATTTGAACCAGAAAATCTGGTTAGTAACCATTTGCTGAGATCTTGTCACATTCCAGGCACTGTGCTGAGCTCTTTACATTATCACTATCACATGTTATTCTCACCACATCCATGCAGAAGGTGTTGACATGAAAACAGTTGTCAAATATTGAAGGGCTGCCACAGAGAATAAAAAATTAATCATACTGAAATAACTACAGAGAACATAACTTGGATCTATGAGTTACAAGGAGACAGATGTTGCCTCAATAGAAGGAATTTCTGACCATCTGAGCTGTCCCAGAATGGACTGACTATTTAAAAGATAGTGACCTTTCCATCACTGGAGATACACAAGAAGAATCTACTTGTTTAGAGAAATTTCAAACAAAAAATCCTTGTTTTGTGAGTAGATGAGCTAGGAAGAGGAGAGCAAACCAGAGGCTGCTATGATTTGAAGGTTAGGTCCTTCCAAAATTACGTGTTGGAACCTAATTCTCAATGCTGCTATATTGAGAAGTGTCTTCTCTGGGAACTGATTGAATCAGACTTGGAATGGGGTTAGGTACCCTTATAAAGGGGCTTGATGGAGGGAGTGTCCCTTTTCATTTCTCCCGCAGCTTCTATCAGGTAAGGTTACAGCATTCCTCGCAAAGGAACTGCAGAGGATACAGCAGCAAGCTGCCTATTTGGATGCAGAAGGTAGCCCTCAGTAGACAATTAACCTGCCAGTGCCTTCATCATGGACTTTCTCATATCCAGAACTGTGACAAATAAATTTACGATCTGTACAAATTACCCATACTGTGGTATTTTTAAATAGCATCCCAAATGGACTAAGAGGCTGGGATTTTTCTATGGCAAGGGACAGCACTTGCATAAGACTCTCATAGAAAAATATGTGCATGTATTCAAATTTATTTGAGCAATGTAAGGAAACTAAACTAAAAAATACCGAATTACTAACTGAATATCACACACTAATGTGCAGTTTCAAATGCAAATCTGTCTGACCTCAAATTTCATAAATCAACTGATATGAGACATAAGATTTATAATCCTTCCAGCACCAACATTTCCTTGGTGATCCCTACTTTCCCCCATAGACCTCTTCAAAACATCCCATATGCTCAACCCTCTGTCTCTATTAAGGGTCAGTTGTTAATCAAAGACTATTGCCTGTCAGCCAGAGGGAAAGGGCTGACAGAACTCCACGCCAAGGCAAAGGAAGGTAACTCTTCTGAAACTTTTCAGTCTCATAATTGATATATGTCAATATTAAAAGCAGCTTACAAACCCTTGTGACCACCTTCCAGGATCCCTTGAGTTAAGCATCCAAAAATAAGGTTTTTTTGATGCAGCTTTTATTGGTATTATTATTTAGGTTCAAAGGTCGTTTTAGACCAAGCATTTTTCATTCTTGTTGAGTGTGGATATTTGTATCTGCCTTTCTCCTCCTCTTTGCAACTCAAATCTTGAATTTCATTCAAGATCCAATTAAAACCTCACCTCCCTGTCATTTTCAGCTTTGGAATTCCTGTAACAGTTACATGAGAACAACAGTCTTGAACTACTCGCTACAGCAGCATTCCATACCTTGGTTGTTCTTGGCTCCCTACCAAATCCTATCCTTGTAGGCTCCTGGGGGAAGTTTCCAAGTCTCTAACTTGCTGTTTATTAATCAGGATTCTCTCAGCTGCAAGCAAAAGAAACTGACTCAATCTGTCTTAGTCAGAAAAAAGAAATATTTTGGAAAAAAAAAGGAAAGGAAGTATTTTGGCTTAAGTAAAATAAAAGTGCTTGTGAAATCAGACATCAGGTATGGGTTAATTCTCAAGCCCTACAATCACATCAAGACTTTCTGTCTCTCTGGGTATGGGGTTGCATGCCTGTAATATCAGCACTCACGAGGCTGAAGCAAAAGAATTGCTGTGAGTTGGAGGCCAGTTTAGGCTACATAGTGAATTCAAGGCCAGTCTGAGTTACAGAGCGAGAGCCTGTCTCAAATCAAAAACAAAACAAAACAAAACAAAACAAAACAAAACAAAACAAAACAAAGAAAAACCCCAAACAAACAAAAAACCCTTTCTATCTCTTTCTGTCTCTGTCTGTCTTGTCTCTCTCTGTTTATTACTGTCTCTCTCTCTCTCTCTCTCTCTCTCTCTCTCTCTGTCTCTTTCTCTCTCTCTGTCTCTGTCTATCTGTCTGTCTGTCTGTCTCTCTCTCTCTCTCTTTCTCTCTCTTCTTTCCTAAAGTGGCCAGTGGCCCTGGTTTGGATGGATAAGGGACTTTGTTGGGTACAGGACTCTTAGTGCTAAAACCAAGAAAGCACTGGCCAACTAGGACAAGCCAGTCATGCTACTGTGCACCTTATGGATATCTCTTGCTTAATGATAGTTCCATCTTTAGCAAAATCCACTCTGTGTGATTTGTCATCTCAAAGCTTCCAGTATCATTGCAACTAGCAATTCCAATGAGAAAAGAATTTCCTTTTTGCAATGGTTCCAACAAAATTTCAAAATTCTTTCAATGACCTGACCTGGATCATAAGCTATTCTTTGAACCAATTTTTTTTGTTTGTTTGTATGTTTTTGGCACCAGGGATTAAACTAATGACCTTGCGCTTACAGGGAAAGCACTTAAGCCGCTGAGCTAAATCCCCAACCCTAAACCAATTTTTAAGGTCAATTAAAATGAGAGGCACTGAAGGGTCAGAAACACATGCCCATCTTTAGGGCTAAAGTTTAATATTGGTCACGCTAATGTCAACAAGCTTTGAGCATGAGGGAAAAAGAGGTTCTCAAAAAAAAAATAAAATTTTAACTCTCAGAAGGAAAGAGAATAGATTGCAGAAAGATGAAACAATATGTACTACAAGAAGTGACAAAGCACACCAGTGGGCCTTGGTGTCACACTGACCTGTGTTCAAATCCCAAATCTATCAATTTTGGGCTGGCTGAGCCCACCAGAGACAAAGAAAAGTTCTTTATATTATTGTGGGGATTAAAAGCATAAGATCTTAAAAGTAACTGCCAAAGAATAAGCATTTAGGCAATGTTTTGCTCACCATATTTAACTAGAAATAAATAGCTTTAGCCAGGCATTTCCAGTAGAAGAACACAAGGGTTCTTCTAGTAATAAATGGTTTTCCTATCCTTTTTTAAAAATGGTTTTCCTGTTTTAAATCAAGTATGATTCTGGAATTATTTTGAAAGTATCAACATTTGCATTGCTTTTTACCTGTGACTAAAATAACTAATCTCATTAAAAAAAAAAAACAGATAAGACATGAAAATGTCAACTTTGCTGAAAACTATTTTATTTTCTTCAAGATGTTTAAACAGGACAGTCCTCTCTGGATTCTAAGTTGGTCAATTCTCCACATAAAGTCTTCTACCTCAAAATTTGAGTAGTGTCTCAAGTTAGCCCCATCAAAACAAAACTATTCTTTTTCACATTTTTTTATTTTAAAATTAAAAAAGAACAAAAACAATGATACAGAATTTCAAAACAACATAATAGGAGATTAACAATGGTTAATATATTGCATATTGTTATCTTCAAAGTTGTTGCTCAGATTACAAGACATAGGCATGAAAAATGACTAAACAATGAAAGCACAAACCTTTCTTTCGGATAAACTAATGGAGAGACTATTTATAAAGTTTAGAGATTAAATAGCCAATTCTTTTTACAACTTTGTACTTTAGATGTAAGTTCTTATCAAGGAGTAAGGTATAATAAATACTCTATTCAACAAAGCACAGGACTCATAGATGGCCTTGGGCATAATTTGATTCACCATCACTTTACTGTGGGGAAATTAAAGCCATATTTAGCTACTGATATTACAAATAAATCACAATGATTTGTTCTTCAGGGTCTTCTCATACATTGCTCTTTCTTTCCAGATGCTCAGTTTCCTCTTCTCATACCTCTGTGACAAGTTCTGTTTCCACATTACAGTCAACTAAATGAAGGCCACCTCTTCTGGGAATCTTTCCCTGAAACTTCCCACACAAGGTTGTGCAAGATGGACCAATGAGCCATTGTTTTGCTAAGTCACATGGACAATATCCATTGATTTTCTTGGTGCCTTCTGCTTGTCCATTCCTATTCTGCTGCCCCCTCACTGAGCTTCTTGCAAGAAGAAGCAATATATGATTCATATCTGAATCCTCACTGTCTACCATATGGTGGGGAACAGAGCAAGCATCATTCATTGTTGTTTTAAAAGAAAGATGAACCTGACTTTAACTGCTCTGGGTATATTCCAAGGAGTATATATCTGGATCATATGGTAGGTCTATTTCTAGTTTTGTGAGAAACCTTCAGAAATATCTGAATACCTATAGTTATTGTGTCACCTGCATTCATAATAACCAAGGTATGTAACCAGTCTAGGTGCCCATCAACAGATGGGCAAAGAAAATGTACTCTATATACACAGTGAGTATTCTTCATCCATAAGAATAAAATTCTGTCATTTTCAGGAAAATGAATAGATCTGGAAATCACCATGTTGAATGAAATAAGGAAGACTCAGACAGACAATGCACATGTCTCCCTAACATGTGGAATCTGAAAGTAATGACAAGAAAGTAGAAGGGAGGTTACTATTAGACAAGATGAAAGACGTGAAAGGGAGGGAATGTAAGGACAGATGATAGGGTGGTGGATATGAGCAAAATGTATTATGCAAGTTGCAACAGTCCAAAAATATGAAACGATAGTGGAAGGTGGATCAAAGAAGTGATGGGGAGGTAAAAATGATCAAAGTACGTTACGTGTGTGTATGAGTCTTCCAAAATGAAACACATTAATCTGTATAGTCAATAAAGTGAAATATTCTAAAAATAAAATATGACAATGATATTTCCCATTTAAAGAGAACAACCTTCTTGGTAGTTGGTCTGAATTTGTCCTGTGAAATGGGAGTGTGAAGATTTGCCACTTTTATGAAATGGATCCAACTGAGCTCAGCTACAGCGGTAGATGTTGATTTTAATACTTGTCCAGTGTCTGCTGATGACTCACTCTGTGCAAACCACAGAGCTTGGTAAGGGACACATTTGTAACTTTCAAGGAAGAGTCAGGCGAACAATTTAAGAAGCATGCAATCTGCAATAAAAAGAGGGAAAAGTGACTTAAAGGATGGAAGAGTTTCTGAGGGGAACAGTTGCTTCTTTTTCCTGTTTGTACCAGGGATTGAACTCACAAACTTGTACCTACCTGGTAGGTGCTTACACCACTGAGCTAGATCCCCAGCCCTGGGAACAGTTGCTTCTGCTGAGGTAGTATTTCAACAAGGAGTGGGAAAAGGCAGCCATTAAAGTGAAGAGGACAGAAGGAGCAAAGAACCTGAGACAGGAAAGTGAATGTGTAAGATGGGAGAGGAAACAAAGGCAAGAAAAGAGTGTAGGGTACTGGAAAGGGAGCTTTGCAAAAAGTGTGATGTGTAGTGTGTGTAGAGGAGAAGAGAGGGGAACCTGGTTTACATGATCAAGGGGACCAAAGTCCCACTTAACAGCCCAGACAGACTTGACTGGGTTGCCATTTACTGTGAACCTAAATGATTGTTTCTCCTACCTGCCATGCATTAGACTCCCCTTTTCTACAAGGAAAGCATTTCATGACCCCCGGTGATGCCTGAAACTGTGGTTAACACCAAATCCAGCATATACAAGGAGCAACAAAAAGAACCCAGGCATTAGATTAGGCAGGTTTACAACCAAATTCCAGCTCTGCCTCTGACCAGTTGTGTGGTCTTAGGTATAGGACCCTACCATTTTGAGTATCATATTTCTGATCTATGAAAGTGATTCCCATCTCACCAGGTTTCTCTGAAAAGAAATGAAATTATGTAAGACAGTTCTTGGCTCACACCAGATTGTCCTGTGAATCCACCTCCCTAGCATGTCCCCACTATTAACCAATGTAAGAACCATGTTCAAGTCATTTTTGCTTTCCTCAGACCACTACAAGTGCAAGGCTCATAAGTCTTTATTGAATGAATCACTGACAGAATAAGTGAATTAATTAATTAATTAACAACCAGGTTAGTTTAATAAATGAATAAATTATTTTCTCATGATGAAAAAAATGTTGGGGAAGCAACAGAGCCTAAAGATCATACATGTGAGTTCATGATATCAAAAGATCTCCAACAAAGCAACTTGATATTTCATCCAAATAACCAGATAAATTGGTTGCAAAAACATAATGTAGTTGTAGGATTATACTTGCTTTCTGTAATCACAGTTGTCATCCACTGAGCACCTATGGCTTAATGAGTGTGATATAAGACATTTTACATGCATTAAGTGGTGCAACAAATCCCCAAAGTAAATGTCTTCCTCATTTCACAAATCAGGAAAATGAAGCCCCAAAAGTCAAATCATTTGCCTAAGGAGTCAAGTAAGAGGTGAATCCAGGATTCAAGCTCCTTTTTGATTGTTTCTAAGACAACATGCCTTTCATTGCCATTTAGGACTTGATTCTTGGCACTCTAGGTCTTGCAGACAATTATATTGTAAAAGACAATACTAAATAGAAAACATTCATAGATCCCAGGGCTGTTAACAGTGGAAATTCAGCAGAGGCACAGTAAATTGCACTTCTCTTCCCTGTCGTTTTGAAAAATGTCATTTACCACTGTGTCCTTCCTATTTCGCATTGCAGCTAAGGACTAGTGGACAGGTATTAATTTTCATACACCTGCACCTTTTCATAAACTTGGGTCTACCATTCAATGGGGCACATGCTAAAGGTGATATATGAGGACAATCCGAGTCTTTCTCCCTCTTTACTCGCCTATTAATTTCCTCCAGAGGAAAAAAATATGGACAACCTGGATAGAAACAGGATCCTTTGACTCCCCCTTCCGAATCATAGGTAAACACTGCATATTGTCCTAGGAAGGAAGAAAAGTTAGACATTCCCTTGAGAGATTCTGTATGGTAATTCTGTCTGTAATAGCATCATACATTGATACCACACTTTTCAGAAATTTTTACTGGTCTCTGATGGTTGTAACCAATGCACACTTTAAGGCTAGCTGACCAGGGTTCAAAGGCCATCTTTGCCAATTTACCTTATAACTTCAGATATCTAATTTTCTTGGAGTCTCATACTCCTTATCTTGTAAAGTGCAGATCACAATCCCTTCCTCACTGGACTGATGAGAGAATCAAAAAATAAACCAGAAGGTGGAAAAGCCCAGCATATGATGGAGGCAAGGAGAATGGCCGGTTGAGGTACTTGCTTTGACCAAGGTTGACTGCTGTAACCCAATGTGTGGAAAGCTAAACCACAGATCTGTCGTCTCCTTATCTGTCCTTTGGAATATCATACCTCAGACTCTGAGGGTAAGTGATATAGGTGCAAACACCAGCACCACCATGCCTTGCTGTGCAGCATAGGGAAAACCATCTAATATGTCCAAGCTCAATTTATTCACATGAGGATGTGAAAATTTCTACCTGGGAATGTGGTTCAAAGAATAATAAACAATAAGCTGGGTGTGGTGGTACACGCCTTTAATCCCAGCACTCGGGAGGCTGAGGTAGGAGAAGCATTGTGAGTTCAAGGCTGGCTTGGGCTACAACATGAGCACAAGGACGGCCTGAGCTACATAGTGCGACACTGCCTCAAAAAAAAACAAGGGCCGGGAGTTTGGCTCAGTGGCTTAAGCACCTGCCCGGGCAGGTGCGAGGTTGTGAGTTCAATCTCCGGTGCCGCAAAAAAAAAAAAAAAAGAATAATAAACATTGTACATAATGAGCCTGGAAAGCAGCACATGCCTTGTCTCTAAAATGATCATTTCTTAGCCATAAACCTGCTAGTAGGTAGTGTGACAGTCATAGGGACAAGTCAAACTAAATTAATTAAATTAAATAACAATAAAATCCCTTCCAGTTTTCCTCACTTGATAATAGTAATAAATGTTCAAACTTTTAAGGAATCTTCCTTTATCCAAGTACCTTTTATTTTTGTCTCAGCAACAGTCTTTCAAAGTAGACAGATGGATTTAGTTGGGGTTTTGAGAAACAATCTTTAAGCAGATTGGACTCTCTCAGTAGTTGTCCAAGGGGACTCCACTAGGGGCTGTTCTTATTGTTCTCAACAGTAAAACTCTTACTACAGCTTGGTTTTTCAGACCTTCTTATGTTTTCACATACTATTCCTCCTGTGTAGAATTTCCTTTAACTTTTCAAAAACTCCTCACTGTCCCTCTCCCCCTCACTTATAGTGGAAAAAAATCAGACAGTCTTTGGTAGTTCCCCAGTTCTACCCCAACCTAGCTTTGGGACTTTGGGGAAATTTCCTCAATGTCTTTTGTTCCCATTTCCTTATCCATAAAAAGACAATTAAGATTACAATACCCATGTCTCGTTGCTCCTGGTATTGTTTGGATTTCTAAGGCCTACTCTGGACACAGTCCATCATCCTCTTCCATCACTCAAGCCAGGTTCCACCTGCCTCAGGTTAGAGTCCTTGCAGTATTTTCCTGATCCCAGAGTTTTTATCTGGTGTGATATAAACCACATCCTCTGACCTACCCATTTCTCTTCCAGGATTCCTAGTTGAGGACTAACAATCTGAAATGAATTCAAAGTTTATGCACAAAGGTACCCATTAAAACATTGTTGGCAGTAACAAAACTTGCAAATAATATCACAAAGGCCATCATCAGTGACTAGGCCAATTATATCCTGTTTTCTCCTCATCCACTCTACTTTTGAGTGGTCTCTGATATCTACTAAAAAAAAACACTTCACGAAGAATCCTGAGCAAAGAAGCTACTCCATCAATATTTCCATGAATTAATCACTTTGTTACAAGCTTAATGTGCATTATATGGATGAATCTTCTTAATTCTTCTTGTGGTAGATACTATTTTCAGCCCCAATTTTAAAATGAAGAAATTGACCCTGAAAGAAATGAAGTAAAACCCAGGTCTGTTGAATTTGAATATCAAGCACCAACAATGTTTCCCTGATTCATGAATGAATAATTCCTGTGATAAGATGTTTTGTCCCTTCCCAAGATAAATTCAATTGTGATATTCCTTGATGGAAATCTCTTTATGTTCATACCAGTTGTTATCTTAAAATGTTAAAGTCTAGAAGTATTAATTCAATTTTTTAATTGAAAAGTGAATGATTTGTCTGGGTCACACGGATAATTAAAGTGAGTGAGATCTGGCAAGAATTTCACCTGTTCCCCATCTATGACTTTCATCTGTGGATGATGACTCAGGTGACCTATGGCCACCATTCTTGTCCCAGTTGGAGGCTGATGAGTACAATTCATTAATTTAAGGACCAATCTTAAAGAAAATATAGCAGCACATTTTTACCTGCAAGAAGATCTTTGTGGAAGGTTTTGTCAATGTAAAATCTATAACTAATTTTTCCTCCTAAAATTTTGCCACAAAAAAGTAAACAATTCAGTACCACCAAGGACTCTGAGATCAGCATCACTGATCTCATTTCAACCTCTTCCATCAACCTGTGGTATACAAAGCATGACTATAAACACAAAGAAAATCTATTCTCACTCCAGTTTTCTTGATATGCTGTCTTGACTGTCCAGGAATTGCAACGATTTCTAACTTACATTTGCTCCATGGTTGTGATCTGAGTTTTTAAAAATAATTTTTAGATATCTGTCCTTCATAGAAGTGAGTGTACGCCTATAATCCCAGCACTCTTGTAGGTTGAGGCTGGAAGATCAAAAGTTCAAGGTCAGTCTGGGCAACTTAGCAAAACACTGCCTCAAAATTAAAAAAAACGAAATTTTAAATGGACTGGAAATGTAGATCTGTGTGAAGTTCGTGGGTTCAACCACCAGTACTGTATGGAAAAAGCAAGTAAGGGTATGAAGTATGTTCAGCTACTCTCAACAAGGGAAAACAAAGCTAGAAAATAAAGTAAATATAGGCTCATTTAGGTAATAATAGTATTAGAAAAAAGGGGATAATCTAAATCAGCAGGATGGCCTATATTTTCCTGATTCCTTAAAAAATTGTTTGATTCTGCTGTCTACTTGGAGATGTGTACATGAAATTTAAAATGAAGCAGAACCTTTAGACTGAAGTTCAACTGGGTGTTGCTTCAAAGTCACCATTAACTGCTATTCAGAAAGGAAAATAAAGATGGAGTTACCATGGAAACTCTGTAACACCTGGCATAGCACCTCTGACTCATACAGCTGTATCTTAAAGAAACAGACATAACGGATGCTTCTGTTCAATTCCTAGGGCCATCTGTAATTTCCTGATACACAGCAAGAGGACATTATTGATAAGCATAAATCATTTGATGAGAGAGAAGTTTTAAGAAATAGAATTTCTCGTAGCCCAATGCATCTTTATTCTACCTTAAAGTTACTTCATTTTGAGACTCTATTTTCTCTTCCACAAGTATTTCTATATCTGGTGTAATATAGGAGAGATCTGCCCCCTAATTTCAGTATTTGCAGCTTGCGAGTGGTTGATGTAAGAGAGGACAAGTTTTTTTTTTAAAGAGAAAAAAAATAAAAATAACATTAAAATAGAGTTTCAAAACAGGCTAGTAGCACAGTAACAATAATAGGTATGTTACATATTGTTGTATACATAGTAGTTATTCAGGGTACAAAATATAGGCATGAAATACTGTGAGAGGACAAATTGAACCTATGGAAAAATAAGCTTGTAAGCACAAGCTGTACAAACATGATGTGTAAGAAAGGAACCCCTTCTAAAGTCAGAAATTGGGGTGGAGCTGTTGCCTTCATCATTAGCCAGCTAGCTGTTTCTCCTCTCTCACTTTCATCATCCTCATCAACAAATCTCTTACCTAGGATAATAACTACATCATCAAGTTATTGTGAGAATTCATTGGAGGAGAAAAACTTCCTTTCATATGACTTAATCCTCCTGTGGAGAAAGAAGAGAGAACTGCCACTTATTGAGTGTCTAGCATGTGCTAGGCACACATAAGAAACAATATTTTAAGTATAAAGTACAAGGCAAATGCAAATGATAAATGAGTCTGTATAGTTTGGCAGAAATAGACAATGTAAAATCTTGAATATCACACTAAAGAGTATCACACTAAAGACAAAGGTAACCAAAATTCCTTGATCAACAGTTGAATAGTCAAAAATAAGGTCTGAAAAAGGTCCACTGGAGTAATGAAAAGGGTATATAGAGGCACTGAAGGAAGAGTGGGAGAGATGTTACTACAATAAACAGTACCAAAGAGACACAGTGGAGGTGGAAATCTGTGAGATGTGTGATGTATTCTGGATAATTGTGTAACAGATGGTGGCTCTTATGAGTTAAATTGTATCCTTCAAAAAGACAGAACCTGTGAAGGTAATTTTAATTAGGAATAAGATCTTTGTATATGTACTCATAATTAAGTTAAAGTGATGTCCTATTGGATGGGGTGCACAAGAATCCAGTAACTTGTCCTATATCCTTACTAAAAGAAGGAAATTTGGACAAAGAGGCACACAAGGATACACACTTCCAGGTAGGAAGTTACAAAACTCAATTCATAACTCATTTTCATGTCCCCTTGCCACAGAGAATGACAGTAACCCACAAGGTACAGGATCCATTGTCCTGAATCAGGACAACACGAAGCAGAGCCCCAAAATGATCTAGAGTAGATTTGCAAATTAGGTGAGAAACAAACAAACAAGAGTGTTGTAAGCCACTGATATTTGTAGGCTGTTTGTTACTCCAGTAAGAAACCTAATCCTTTCTGACTACAGTCTCCTTATCCCTTCTCTCATGATAGGATGTCCTAACATACAGAGTAACTTTTGCTTCTATGGTTTTGTTCACGCTAGTCACTCTGTTTGCCTTCATTCATAAGCTTTTTACCATCCAATGAACTTGCAACATTCCACCCAACCTAGATCGAACATCAACCCTTGCATGAAGGCTCCTGTGTCTCCTAAAAGCAGAAGTCAATGTTTTCTCTTAGCTCAGAATATATTTGATGAATGACTGAGTGGGGGTCTATGAGCAAATGTGACTTGTCTGCCACCTGTATTTCTTTGATAGTTCTTCAGGCTATGTAAAGCCCATAATCCTAGCTATTTTATTCCAAATGATACCACTTCTTCCTGCAGAGTAAGCATAGGTATGTTAACCATGGTCTTTCTACACTGTAGGATGCCAGCCTTGGCTCTAGCCCAAGGGAAGAACTTGATATTTTCCTCAAGGCATTCATTGCATGTGCCAAGCATCCTGCTTCAAGAGCTCAAGAAGGAGCTGGAGAGATAGCAACAGAAGAGGGAAAGGAAGCACATGGCCACATGTCATGGCATATGGTGAAAGTGGCACTTTGCCAGTGATGGCAGCATTTATATTGGCCATGAGAATATCTTGGACAACAAATTATACTCCTCCCTACAGGGCAAAACAAAATGAGGATGGGATATGGTGCCAAGACTGTGGAGAAAGATTAAGGGTGGACTGATCTTATCAACAGCAGTGATTCTCAACTCTGGCTGCCCATTAAAATTATCCAGAGACCTTTAAAATAACCCTGATGCCTAGCCAGCACCCCAGACTAGTTAGATCACTATGTCTAAGGCTGAAGCCCAGCCATCAGTATTTCTCAAAACTCTCTGTGTGACTCATGTGCAACTAAACTTAACAACAACCCTCTTGAGCACAGCCTGTCTGATGGCAAATGAGCATGATCTATTCTGCTTTAGGTCTCCTATCTCTAGCAATGCTTACTTTCTATAAAATTAAAATTGTATAATGTCAGGGAGAGATGAGTTAGTACTTTCTGTATAGACCTTGATGGTACCTACTTTCTGCACCTTGTTTCATTTCAGTGTCACTTTGATCCCAGTTTGGCCAATTCCTTTGAGAAATGCGAAAACTGAACTTTAAGGATGTAAGTCATAGTCATGCAATTACTAAGTAACAGACAAGATGCTACTCAAGAGCCCTTTTCCCTCTTTATCAGTGATTGTCAAACTACAGTGGCATCTGAGGTGCTGCCAACATCTGATTCAAACATAATCTTTAAATGTTCAGTTACAATTGTCAAAGTTCAACCACAGAAGATCACAGAGTCAATGGTCTCACACAATCGACTGTAGTACACTGGAGTCTATTGTTGTTTGTTTCTATGTTAACTTAATTCTGTGCAGACCTCCAAGAAAGGATTCTCCTGTCACCTCTATATTTACCATTAGACATCTAGAAAGGGGATTCATTCATTAGAATGATTAGAAAAACTGAAAGCCCTCTTTTTAAAAAATTAGACAAGAGTGTGTATATACTCACACAAAATTCTTTAAGTGAGTATCTTAGAGCAATATATGTGACTGGCACTTGTGGGTAAACAATGAATAAGCTTTGCCAATGCAAGAATTCATTAAGATGTCAAGCCAGGTAAATATTCACAAGGCACAAAGTAACTATTCCCTGTAATGATGGTAGGATTCACACCCAAGTATAGGGCTTTCTTTCCTGTGGCCAAGCTCTAATGCACAGGTCACAGTGTCAGTACACTTCCCACTCTGTATAGAATAGCCATAATGAATCTGAAACTTTAAAATTCTAGCCCAATATGCAAAGCACAAGAGGTTGGGACACATAGAAACAAAGATGATCACCTTTAATTATCAAATCATGTTATAAAATACTGAATAATGATTATAAACTGACCAAAGAATCTATTGCATCTGACTTCTTCCAAAATGTACACTTGCAGTTCAGAAATTCCAATATATTGTCAATGATTCAATGTTGAAAAGAATTTTGTACTACACTTTCAAACTGTTTGCTAGATAAGTTCAACAGATTTTCTGAAATTACTCAATGAACTGTTTAAAAGTAACAAAAAATAAAGTGCAAGTAAAGGGCTGTAATGGTAACTCAGAATGAGGCATTTCTGAATCTCGCAGTGTCTGCAACACAGCTTAGGGTTATGCAGGTTGGGGGCATATGGGTTCATACTGTCCATCCCTTCTTCTGATGCAGAACCTGAAGCTGAGGTTGGATGTTTCCAGGGGCATTGTCATGCACGATGAATTCCAGTTGTTACAGAGAAGTTTTATGAACAGGTTCTACCAGGAGCTTGAAAACAAGAAAGAGACTTGACTTTAATAAATACATTTCTTTAGCGTGAATGTGTACCGAAGAATAGCTGCTGGAACTGATTCCCACTCTCAGTACAATACTGGTAATGTGACGACGCTATGAAGAACATCTGATGCTATGATATGTCAATTGCATTTACCAATTTTCTGACTTTTAGGAAAATCCTCCTGGACTACAGAGCAGAAAATGAAGGCAGGCCAAAGTGTAGACATCTGTGTGCAAATCGTCTATGCTAGCATTCCAGAATAATCTTCAGCATAAACTCTCACCAATAGGCCCTGGTGTTATTCCAACTATGTTGAGAACAATCAACTGGGAAGTTTGGGATAATGATGGCAGAATGCCGCTTAGAAAGACTGCCACTGTCCTGAAGCTCTTCATTAATGTTAAGTATTGATAAGGCAAAAGAGAAAATGACTTTACTGTTTCAGGACTTCTGTTTCATTTGAAACGCTTTCGTTTATTTAGTATTTCTTTGGGAGAGATATATCGCTCAGCTGCTTCTGAGTCAGATTTCTCTTGGCAAGCTGAGGTTGAGAACTTGGGAGTCTCTTTGCCATAGCATACATCTTGTTATGTCAAAATTGTAGAATAACCCACCATTAAAAACCCTCTTTGTCCAAAATACTGCTGTAGGTTCTGCACAAATATCGGATTTTCTATGTAAATTTAGCTCTTTGACTCAGGTCAAAATTTCAGTCCTTCAGCCCCAAAAGTGTTCAGTAGTGTTTAAATGTCACTCAAATCAGTTGCCCATGTCATGAGATTTCTAAAGCTTTTGTTATCACAGCTAAATTTGCCTGTGGGGATGAACAGAAATGGATGTCTTTAATCTAAAAGCTACTTGTGAAAATCAACTCCTAGTGTTGCATTTGCAGTCCTTTGATCACTATGTCTTCTGTTAATTCTGATATCTTTTCTAGAAACTTCTTTTAAGCATTAAGGTTGGGGAAATTTTTATAGCTGAATATTTAGACTAATATAGTAGATTTAACCTTGAAATTTTCTTGATTACCCTTTTAAAGATCAAAGTGCTATAATCCCTTGATATCCATGGAGGATTAATTCTGTGATCCTTCGTGGGTACCGGAATCTGTGAATGCCCTTAGTCCCTGATATGAAATGACATGGTTTTGGAATATAACCAACACACATCCCCCTGTATAGTTTTAAGTCATTTCTAGGCTTATAATACTGAATATGATGCCCATACATCACTTAATTTGTGTGAACTCAACATACTACTTGACTCAAAAAATTCAAATTTTGCTTTTTTGGAACTTTTAAGAATTATTTTTAAAAACAGTCTTGATCCATGATGGTTAGGTGAATCCATGGGTGCAGAATCCACAGATACAGAAGGCCCAGTGCCTTGTACACTGGGGTTTTTTAGTTTTAATGTTAAGGAAGGAAAATGCTTTTTATATTAACTTTGCTGTTTTACTCAGTATAAGTAAATGTACGTTGCATTCTGGCAGCAAACTAAGAGGCATTCTTTCCTTACAATTTATTAGGTGTATCTGGATGAGTTTTTTAAAAATCCCTTTGTATAAACTAACATTAGATTTTTTTTGTTATTGTTGTTGGAGTCACTGTGAGTTTAGTTTAAAAAATGACTACATGTATCACTGTGTTATGATATTTTCAATTCTTCTGGAAAAATACCCAAAAGAGGAATGGCTGGGTCAAATTGGACCCCTAATCCTAGTTTTCTGAGAAATTTCCACATTGATTTCCAGAGTGATTGCACAAGCTTACACTCCTACCAACAGTGGAGAAGAGTTCCTTTTTCCTCACAGCCCCACCAGCTTTTGTTATTGGATGATTTTTTGATGGTAGCCATTCTTTCTGGAGTAAGATGAACTCTCAGGGTTGTTCTAATTTGAGTTTCTAGAATAACTAATGATGTTAAACATTTTTTCATATATTTATTTGCCATTTGCTTTTCTTCACCTGAGTAGTATTCATCTCAGATTCCCATTTTTGGGTTGGGTTTTTCAATTTGGGGGCCCTAATTGTTTTCAGCTCTTTGTATGTTCTAGATAGACATCCTTTGTACCACTGCACTCTAAGTGTGCCCATGATCATAGCAGCACAATTTGTAATAGTTAAATCTTGGAAACAGCCCAAGTGCCATCAACCAAGGAATGGATAAAAGAGACGTGGTATTTTTATCCAGTGGAGTACTACTCAGTTATAAAGAAAGATAAACTCAAAGCTTTTATAAGTAAATAGATGCAACTAGAGACC
The DNA here is from genome assembly GCA_004363535.1 of Dasyprocta punctata. Lineage (NCBI taxonomy): Eukaryota > Metazoa > Chordata > Mammalia > Rodentia > Dasyproctidae > Dasyprocta > Dasyprocta punctata. Next base: position 2,654 of record RJWM01011823.1, on the reverse strand, counting down.
ATACTCATAAGTGAAATAAATCAGACTCACATGTGTAAACATCTTATTGTCTCCCTAGTGTAAGAAATTGAAAGAACAAATAAGATCCAAAAGGTACAATAGATACTGTGAAAGGGAAAGAAACTGCTCAAAAGGAAAGAACAACTGGGATGGGGAAAGCAGAAAAGAAGGAAAGAATATATATACTCACACACACACACGCACACACACACAAGATAACTAAGATAATTGCACTACTCATTCTATTAGTTCATTGAAAGGAATAGTTGGTGTTTATATTGTTTGATCAATTTTGCATGCCTATATCTGATAATCTGAGAAAAACTAGTTTGAAGACAATATGCAATATAATAACCATTGTTAATTTCTTATCATCTTGTTTTGAAATTCTGTATCATTTTTATTGTTTTCCCTTTTTATTCTCTTCAGAATTAAAAAAAATGACTACACTCTCTTCTTCCTGTCAGAATCTCTCCTACCAAGATAGGATTCCACTGGTCTAGTTTGGCTGTGTAGGAGGTACCCCAGTTTTAATGTTTATCTGTCTGGCTTTGGTTTAGTGCAATGTTTGTAGAATTTACTGACTGGAAAATGTATATCCCACGTCTTAAAAAGTAAGAAAAACATAGTACTGTCATGAAAATCACAAATGTCTCCAATGTTAAGCTATATATAAGTGGTATGCTATTTGTAGCTGTTTAGCAGTGTAAGTCAAACTTTTCAACACAAAACAATTAAACTATGAAATAAGACAGAGGGTCTACCAGAATGTGGAATCTAACATATCATAGCCATTTATTAGCCTCATTTCACACTGTAAATTCATTGACACTGCCTTGGTATCCTGATCAATTGACTTTAACATAAGGAACTACTATAATTTGAAATTGCAAAATAAATACGAACAATAAATGTATTACATGTTTGATACATGAGCATTTTTTCTATAGAAGGTCTAATTTTCCTTAAAGAATGCTGAAAGCTTAAAAATCACTGCATTATATTAAGCCACCTCTCAAACAAAATATTAATTCGTAAGAATTGAAGTAATTCTGCTATATGCTGAGTGTTTGTTTCCCTACAAAATTCATACATTGAAAATTAATCATCAGTGTGTTTGGATTAAGAAGTAGGAACTTGGCAGGTGATTAGGTCATAAGGGCAAGACCCTCATTAATTGGCAAGACCCTTATGAAAGAAGCCCCAGAAAGCTTCCTCACACATTCTGTCACCTGAAGTTATAGACAGAAGATAGCCACCTATGAAATGGACAGCAACACTCAAAAAATGTTGATTCTGCCAGCATTTCGATACTGGGCTTCCCAGCCAGAATTTATTCTTACAGAATTGTGAGAAACAAATTTATATGTTTTTTTAACTTCCTTAGTCTGGTATTCTACCAGAGCAGTATGAATAGGCCAGCATGTTATGTATCAGGAAAAAAGGGGAAATTATTAAGCAGTTAAATTATATGTGTGCATGTGTTTCCACTTATATCCACATACATATCACGCACACTTATCACATTACAAAACCTACTTGGTGTAACCAAGCCCTTTGCAATGAGGTATTGGTAAAGGGAAAGTAATGCAAGAGCATCTGGGATTGTGCCAAAGTTCTAGTTCTGACATTTTTTTTCTTTGCCTAATTCTGACTTCTTCTGAACCATTCTTGTAGTGTATCCTACATCTACCCATGCCAAACCAATCACTTCCTTACATAGAGATGACCTTTTAATTGCATGGCAGTCTTACTCTCTGTGTTTAATTCCTCAGAGGGTCTTCATAGATCCCATCCACCTTGGAACATATTCCTTGAAACATAACATGATCTTTCCATGATATTTGTGCTGTTCTATCTATGTCTGTATCTGTGTGTTATTGTACAGGTTCGTGGAAATGAGGACTGTGTCTGGATCTCTCCTTCATACTGTTTCACTCTGATAATACAGTCACAAAACTCACTTTATGAACCCAGAGCTAAGGGCCAAAATTATTCCATGTGGCCTTGTGATTTCTGATCCAAACAAGCAGCCTAGTAATAAAGCATTTCCAGTGGAGTCCCAACCACTTAACAATGGCGTGTCCTTAGATAAATTCCTTCACATCTCTGTAAAATGCCTTCACTACAAAATGGAGAAGAAAAATTCTACTTTTCAAGGTTGTTTTGAGCACTAGATGAGTAAGTAAGGCAATTTTCTAGAATACAGAATCACATGGTAGATAGATATGATGTATTAAGTCAGACATACAAACTTGAATATCACATGGTTTCTCTTATATGAGAAACCTAAAATAGAAATTAATTATAAAGCAAACTAAAAGATAGTAGGATAACAGGGAGAGATATTTTTTACAAAGGGAAGAGGACCAAGAGATGAGCAGAGAGGGCAAAAGAGAAAAAGGGATGAAAAGAATGAATTAAGATGTACTATGTACATGTACCCACTCCCCAGGATGGTTATAGTCATTATGTACATTATGTACTGCAGACATGTACTAAAAAAATAAAATTTAAAATGAGAAAATAAAATATATGCCGATTTTTAAAAATCACAGTTCTCTTTTTCTGTAGCATTATCAAACAAGTTGGAATATTTTGTGTACTCTTCAAAGTTTGTGCTTTCTTCCCAAAAGAAGCAAGAAAAAGACATA